>BMAO01001310.1:0-66851 GCA_019973975.1 Trichonephila clavata
TTTTTAACCCTTTATAAGAGAGAGAGAAGACCGTGGTAAGTACACTTTCCCACAAACTTAATTCAATTTTAAATACCCATGGGAGGCTGTTTTCCCACCTATGATTTGTTGCGTTGGTACAGGATTCTAGGGGCCCAAAGCTTGACTAATGTCAAGTACGGCTTGGGGCCCAAACCTGACTTTGGAGGGAGTAATATATTTTTAGCTTTAATATTTTCCTTTACCCCACTGATTTTAAAATAAATTAATTATTAACTTCTTATTATTTCTCATTATAAATTTCTTAAGTTTCGGATATGATGAACATTTTACGCAATCCCCCCCCCCCTCAAAAATGTGTAGAGAATTTTGAGTGCTGCTTAGAATCGATGGTGGCTTGGATTAGAGTAAATACGGTATATATCCATGGTGATTTGGGAGAAATTTTTTTTTATCAAAAATCATTAAATTTTTTTCTAGAAATATAAATGGTATTCCATAATACCCGAATCTCATCTATAAATTCTTAAATTTTTAAACACAAAATAAATACATCTAATTTATAATTCCTTCAGTTCATTTTAATATTTATAGATTATTTTTTTATAAATATCTTGTAATGCAGCATAAAAAGAAATGCAAAACATAAGATTTCCTTCCTTTGAATAGCTCCCAGTGGTTGGTGGGGAAGATATTTAGCATCAAAAATAGTCTTAAAATTCAAGTTAATTTTAGGTAATGAGCCAAATGAATTCTTTTTATAAATCACATTTCAAGTTGTAAGGAATTATTATTCCTTCTTCCCTCTAACCCGGCTAGATGTGTGGGAGGAACTAAATGACCAGACGACATGGTGTACTTCAATTGTTTATTTGTCACAATATTCAACACAGGCACAATAATAATTTAATTAAGATAAATTGGATCAACAACTAGAGGACTAAGGTGAGACAAGATAGCGTGGGGACAATATGTTCGATCATTCAAATATATTCCTACGATAACTTATACAAAGCTCGTTTTTTACTTTGATAGTGCGCTAATACTTTAACTCTCTAACTTCTACTTAAAATAGGAGCACAGTACCTGAACTCTTGCAATTCTTTAATTATTCGACGTAGCCTTGAACACTAATAGTTGACTTCAGCACTTTTTAGAGATTCCAACTTCACGCGTCATACACTGTTTACTTACTACTGCCGGATTGCTAGCTTCTCATGAATTCACTTCACATCCGAGCTATCCCCTCTTTTCAGTAATCTTCAATTCTCACTTCACTAACTCTTTGATTCTCACTTCACTAATATTTGATTTTCACTTCACCAACTCTTTGATTCTCACTTCACTAACTTTTTGAAACTCGCGAATACAGAATATATATATTAAACTTAATTTGCATAATCACGTTTTATTGTCTTTGGTGAAAGTTGGTTGAAAGAATTCTTGCCCTAAAGGAATCCCCAAGGAGTTAGTAAGAGGACGCGTATAGATCCGTTACAAAGTCCCCAAAAGGATTTTAATGTAATATTATTAGAAAAAACGGTCTTATAAAGGGTTAAAACGTTATCTAGGGTAAAAGTTTTATTATTTATTTAAAGCTAAACTGAAATTACTAGATCAAAATTTTTTTCCTCTCAATTCTCAAGAGCAGGACTGTTTAAATATAATTGATAACACTATATATGGCTGATAATACGAATGTTATGTAAATTTGTAAGAATTATCCAGCAAAATTATTTCCTTTGTGACTTATGGTCATGTGTATAATTATGACAGTGTGTATAATTAGAAATCATTTTTGATCAAACAGATTTTTCAAAAACGGAAAGATATTTTGAACCATGTAGCTTTAAATTCATATGTAAAAAATTTTATGTTCCATCAAATAAGTTTTATTTAAAAAAAGTTTTTTTTCCGAGCCATGTTACTTCAGATTCGTGTGTAAAAAACGTGTAAAAAAAGAGTTGGATGTATTGTAAAGAATATTTTTCATTGAGTATTTGCAACAAAAGTTGTTCGTAATAAAAAAAAAATAGTTCGAAAATATTGTTCTTCCTTTCTAAAAAAATATAACATTTTCTTTTTATTGAAAAAAAGTTTTTATAAAATTAAAATTGATATGTTTTTCCTCTTTTAATGATTGCATTGATTTTTAAAAAAAAATATTATTTGATTTGTACTGAATGCATAAAGCTTTTATTTGAAAAATACTTCTTTCACCCAATTGGTTAAAATTAATCTTAAAAAAGTTTTTACTTACGTAAAGTATGTTTTTATATTTTAAAAAGATTTTATAGAGGGTACCTTTTTAAAACTGTTTTATTAATACAGGAGTTTAGAGGTTTGTATACTACATACTTAATGGGTATACTGTTACATTTTCTAAAGTATATTATTATAAAAGTCGAACCATTTTAAAAAATAGCCTGGAATAGTTTTTAGAGCATTTTTGCAGTTTTCTATTCTTCTTAATAAAAGATGAATTTATCGATTTTCAATTCATATTCATTTAGCTAATGGATTTTAGTTTCTAGAATAAAAACATTTTTAACATTCCATCGAATCAGATATCTTAAGGCTCTTATGTTTGATTGCTATTTAAATTGCTCAATGCAATTTCAATCAATATATGCTCGAATTCTATTAAAAAACTAATAGAAATGTCAGAATCTTCATGCATGCGTGTCATTACAGAAATGACAGCCACTTTTTTGTGCTTCCCTTGGCAACCAAGACAGAGGAGGGGGAAAAAAACTTTTTACATTTTGTTAGTAGCAGCGACAAAATTTAATGACAACAAAATACTCCGGAGCAATTTTCTTCAACACATGCCACGAGATTTCATGTCACACCATGACAGAAAACTACCAAACAACTCCAACCAAGTTTTGCCAGAACTCTTACACCCCCTAAATATTGTCACGCCCGTTTGTTACATAGCACATCAGTCGATAATTAAACCAAAGTAAAACGGAATCCCTTAAACAATTTTCTGTCATGGACTCTCTCAGAACCCTGACGCGAGCGCCGCCTACTCTCTGTTCTCGTGACCCCCTGGTCCCCAGGTACATCACGCACGTGTCACTCACGTGAAAATCGTGACAGTTTCGCGTGAGTCTTTTGTTCCCAGGGTTGGACTGTACCTCAGAAGGGAGTTGCTTCATTTTGGTGATTATAAAAACAATCCATCTCATCACTTGCGCATGTGTAAACACGTGAAACATTATTAGGATCTATTTTGGGAACCTATAGTTTCGCATGACGATGGTTTTGATTGCTCAGTAATTTAATTTCCCATCTGTCTTGCTCGTGATGAATTAAATAGGTATCGAGTTGTAGCAGGGAAATTGAGATTAATTCGATCATTTCATTATGCGCTATAGCTTATTTGATAGATTTTGGAGAATAATTATTTTGTAAAAACACATTAAATCGATAATGATAAAAACACAATGTATGTGGCATTTCAGTCTAATGCTAGAAATGTAAGGTTTTTTCAAGTTATAATGCAAACATTATTGATAAGCATAGCTGTAGCTATATAGAAAATATTAACTTTTTCACAAATTTATATAAATAATTGTAAGAAAGTGGCACTATTAATAACTACTCGATTCTCATTTTAATTGACACAATGGTTTTCCTTTTCTACCCCCCCCCCCAATACATTATACTGATACATTGTTTGAAGATTTGGCAAACTTATACTTTTTCTATTTTAGTCAATCTGAAACTTTAAGGTAAATTATATTTTGAAAATATATAATATCGTATACTATTAAATTATATATTTAATTTAGTAAGTATTTGAGCAAACACATTCCGGACTAAAAACGATGTATACCAAATTTTAAAAATGAATAATTTAAATAACACATCACACTCAATAAGTCCCGGGCCTAACATATAAATGGCGCTTCCTTCTAACTTTTCTAAGCCTAATCTAGTAGTACTAACTTTGAAAGGAAACGTGTCAAAATTTCGAGATAATATCTTGTTTAGTTAAAAAGTTATAGTGGTTTTTGGTGGCAACAGTGTCAATTGCTTGGAAACCATAGATGAAAAAGAATTTCGAGTGCTAATTAAACATTACTTTCTGATGGGGGAAAACACTGTTAAATCAAAACCATTGCTTGGTAAATGTTATCCGAACTCTGCTCTATCGCAAACAACTTTTAAGAGTTGGTTTGCTGACTTAAAACGTGGGCGTACATACACAAACGACGTTGAACGTTTAAGTCGCCCGAATTCTGCAGTTGTTCCAGAAATCATCAAAAGAGTGCATGAAATCGTTTTAGTCGATCGTAAATTGAAGTTGCGTGAGCCAGCAGAGAATTTAAAGGTATCAGAAGGCAGTGTATTTGCTATTTTGCATGATTATTTGTCAATAAGAAAGCTGTTTTCAAAGTGGGTGCCGCGTTTGCTCATTGTCGATCAAAAACAACAACGCATCGACGATTCAGAAAGTTGTTTGGAATTGTTTAGGTAAAATAAACAGGATTTTTTACGTAGATATGTGACAATGGATGAAACATGGACCCATTGCTACACGCCTGAATCCAAAAGATCGTCAGCTGAGTGGACAGCAGCCAGTGAAAGGCGTCCAAAGCGACCAAAAAAGTCTGCTAGCAAGGTTATGGCGTCCGTATTTTGGGATGCGCACGGAATTTTGTTTATTGACTACCTTGAGAAAGGCAAAACAATTAATAGTGAATATTACATGGCGTTATTGGATCGACTGAATGAAAAAAAAGAAAACGTTCCTAAATGCAAAAGAAAAAGTACTGTTTCACCAAGACGATGCTCCGTGCCACATGGCCACGAAAACCATGGTCAAATTGAATGAGTTGCGCTTTGAATTCCTTTCCCACCCACCGTACAGACCAGACCTAGCCCCAATGACTACTGGCTGTTTGCAGATCTTTAAAGAATGCTACAGGAAAAGAGGTTTGGTTCAAATGAAGAAGTGATTGCCGAAGTAGAAGCCTATTTTGAGAGCAAAGACGAATCGTTCTACGAAAAAGGTACTAAAAAATTAGAAGAGCGCTGGGATGCATGTATCACTCTTGAAGGGAAGTATCTTGATAAATAAAGCTCAATTTTGCAGAATAGTTGTTGTTTTATTAGTTAGACCCGGGGTTTATTGAGTGATGTTTATTTGACTTTTATAATTTTTCAAATATATAGAAATTTAATGAATATAACTCTAAATGTGCGCCATTCTTACAATATTTTTCTTTTTTAAACTTCTTTCTCAGAAGATTTGATGAAAGTATCATCTACACGGAACTTTATTAAGCGGGGAAGATTCTATACTTTGAAAACAGGCAAATTTAATTCAGATAATCTGAAGTGAAAATTTTTTGATTATGCGTTAGATTATATAATTTGTAAATAAAAGTTAATCCCAGAGAAATATTTTTTAAAAATTAAACAAAATGAATATAAAATAAAAGAAAGGAAATGTGTTTTGAGAAGTAACAATAATCTTGTTTACATTTTTCTGTCGCAATTCTTTCAGTAGGTTAACGATATTCATTATTATTTATTTATTTGATGTGCAAAATAAGATCAAAATTTATTAGTTAAATCAGTATTTTAAAAGTCAAAAATTATTTTTAGTGGTTAAAAAAGTTTTTTTCCATTACGCTCGAAATAAGTATTATTGTGATGAAACCTTCGTTAGTTTATAGGTCGTTAGTTTTAGAAAATTGAATGAAAAATTATTAAAAAAAACGAAAGAAAAAAAGAAAAAGCTTGTTTTTATTAGCAATTTTTATTTCTACTTGTAATGTATAGCATTTATATTTTCCTTATTAGTTAATAATAGTCCTATAAAATCATTAAATATTTAGGACTTTTTCTGTTTATTTTGAATTTTAACTGACAAGCTTAGCTTATTAGCTTGTAACTTAGTTTGTAGCTTATAAAGCAATCGCTACATTAACAATAAATCTTTTGAAATCTTTTTGAATAAGTTAGAATTATTCTATATTCTTTTGAATCTAAGAGATAACAGAAAACATTTTTTATTCATCACTTTTCAACCTGACTTGGAAATCGATTTGCTTTCTTTGAATTGAATTTTTTTTTTATTGAAAGGTTTTTTTAAAGAAAGAAAATATAGACTTCTTTGACGAATATGAATTGTATAATTTATATATGCATACTTAATCAACCTTTTATGAATGCTTGCTAAAAATCAAAATTTTGCTTCTGAAAGCAACATATTTGTCCGTTTCACAAATTACAACACAATAAAGCTTCAGGTAATTTTATCAGAGTATGAAATTTTTAACCGCCGACCATTCTTTTTAAACATCGTTTTCGAACATTTTCTAAAAAAAGCCATTTCTCCCTATAAACCTCATTTCTCTAAACTTCAATATCAATTGAAATAGAACAGTTTTTATTCTGGAAAATATAGTTATGTTTTTTTATTTTTTTGTGACCTTTTTTCAAATAGTACTTCAAAATATTTCAAATTTATATCTGTATATTAGATTACTAAGAGAAAGAACCTTTAAAAGTAGATTGTTTTGAACATATTAAATTATATATATCTGTTTTAGGTTTACTTGTTGCATGTGAAGTTAATTTTAAAGACATTTTCGATATTCTAAAAACATAAATTTGTTATACCGGAACGTTTTTCTGTTTGTTAAAGCCTTTCCAAGTCTTTTAAAATGCTCAGATTTAGAACTTCAAATGAAAATATTATCGTAAACTGCGAAAATACTTTCGCGACCATTTTCAAGATTATTGTTTACTCAAATATTTTTTTCCTTAAACCAGCGTTTCTCAAACTGTGGGGCGTGCAAGCATATTGAAAAATCGAAAATAAAAGATTAATTAAAAAATTATTAATTTATTGAAAGTAAACAAACAAAATACATTCTGTCATAATAAAAAATAAAATTAACATTTGCATTGATGTAATACACTTATAAATGTATCAGTACTGCACAATGAGTTTTATAGTTACAATACTAAGTTAAGAACAAGTTTAATAATTACTAGTGAGCCTATATATACAGGCATGTAATAAAATTATGTAAAATTATATTAAAAAATTAACACTTATCCCTATAATTTCTACGGTTTATAATTAATGCCTTAACTGGCCGATTAAAAGTTACGGGATTCGCCCCCTAATGTTATCGTTTTCCACATAGGCGAAGGTATGTGATGTATTGAGGGAAGGAAGAAAAGGAATTAATAAGCATATATATATATATATATATATATATATATATATACTCTGAAATATGTAAATCATTCTTAAACACACACTGTCAAGGTCCTTTTATTACATTCCAAGGTCTTCGGAATAATTTTATAGATAGCGATGCACAGAAAAGATTGTACTTCGGAAAGACGTATATATACGTCTTGCAATTAACGCTTCAGCTGAGCAAAACGTTTACATACGCCAGGTGGCACTTATGAAAAAGTCGTATTTGTAGCTTTAGTGTCAAATTATAGTATTATTGAGTTCAATACATTGTTATTTGTATGGAGGGGGATTTGTTTGGTAGAATATTGGGTTCAAATATTGAAAGTTTGAGAAGCATTGTCTTAAAACATTGATAACACTTATCTGAATCGAAGTAATCCAAAGCTATATAATAATCTAAAAAGTAAGAAAAATATCTTTTTTTTTTTCCTTTTTACATTTTTTTGGAGGTTTATCTGAATGAGAAATTTGGCTCAAAAATCAAGATCTAATACTCAATTAATTAAAAAAAAAGTTTCTTTTTAATGTCCTCAACTTAAATATTTCGTCTCTATGAACTTTAAATGTATTTAAACTTCAACATTTGTGTCTCTATTCACTTTAAATGTGCCTATTTTTGTTGATGCGGGTGTTTCCTATTTCACTGTTCCATAAGGTTTTCTTGTGATTTGATATAATCTCAAAATTTTGTAAATTTGCTGATTAGCAAAATGAATCAAAAAGTTCTCACAAAACAAACCTAAGTGAGTTTTTAAATGCTTGATCGTAAAGTGAAACTATACTTTCAATATACAGGAGGGGGAGAGGAGTCAAAACTTTTCATTCAAACTTCGTCGGGAGGTAGGGAATACGCCAGGAAACCGATTTCATATATGAAAGTATGTCTGCAAACGTCATCTATATGAATAAAAGGGACAAGTAAAGTGAACACAAGGAAACAGTGCAGTTAAGTGGTAACGAATGAGACTTTTATTCCAACAAGGTCAAGTGTAGATTCATAGTAAGTGCTGAAAATTGTGACCATTTACACGAACACAGGATTCACAGCGCCGTTGCATTAAACGCCAAATATTATCAAAAACGCCTGGCATATCACGGACAAAGCCTACGGCGGCCACTATTCGTGCAACAAGACCCATTTCATTGTCAACGGAAGTCTCGTAGACATAATATTTCGTAGCCCCCCCCCATTCCCACCCAAAAATCCAAGGGTGATAAATCCAGTGACCTGGGTGGATAAGCGATCGGTCCACCTTGCCGATCCATCGAGCTCCGAATTTTCGGCTCAGACAATCACGCACAACAATAGTGCAATGGGTTGGATTGGAGCCCCGTCATGTTGAAACCACATATCTTGGCGGATATGTGCAGGAACACAGCCCAGCAAAGTCGGTAACACTATCTCAAGAAAAATTAGGTATTTTTGGCCCTCTAATGGAGGGCGTTACAAGTAAGGTCCCAACAAACAGTCACCAATGGTTCAAACTCACACATTTACGGCAAAATGATGTTGCGCAGCGTGACTTCCTGTACCATAAGGATTGTCGTAAGCCCACACAGGTGAATTGTGTGCATTGAACACACGTTCGTTACTGAATGCGCTTCATCTGTAAAAAGGACAAAAGCTGGAAAACTGGGGTCTCCAATACCATTTTGCAAGAACCTTTGTCTAAATTCTACACGCTTCGGATAATTGTTAGGCTGCAATAACTGCACCTTTTGCAGATGGTAAGGATACACACCCTGCTCGTACACTATCCACATGACTGACAGACCCCAAGCTGCTGAGCAATAACTAGTGTGCTGGTATTCGGATTATCTTCAAAGGACTGTAGGACTCTTTCTTTGACGTTGACGGTCCACGTCAGTCGTCTTCTTCTCGTATCATGCATGTTATTGCACGGTGAATCCTGTTCGCACAGAATACAATACTTACGTGCAAACATTTGGTGCTTTGGTATTTTTCTGTCAGGGTATCGGCTATCGTAAACTTGCATAGCTCGGTGGTCCCTCACACCTACTGCCCCATATGCAAGATGCATATCAGCTAGCTCTTGATTCGTAAAGTGATTAATCTCATTACTAGTAAGTCAGCTCGTACACTGATGGCAGCAGAAGCTGTCGGCCAAATTTTATAATGGTTGGATACACACAGCGCCCTCATCATACGCATGCGTACATTCAGGAACATATTTTCACGTGTGAAATCAGTTTCCGGACATATTCCCTACCTCCCAACGAAATTTGAATGAAAAGTTTTGAATCACCCAGTATATAGTAACTGAAAAATGAGCTTATCAGTGTTAATTTACAGCCAGCTATACACTTTTTTAAAGAAAAGAGCGAAAGCGAGCAATATTTTATCAGTGTTGAAACTTCATCATCGTTGAGAAGTACTGAAAAATATACAAGATTTATTTCAACCATCTAAGAATCTAACAGAAATTTTCAAAAATTAAAAAAAAAATATTTTGATAATTAATTAAAAATATTTTTTAAAATTAAACGCTAAAAAAAAAAAAAAAAAAAAAAAAAAAAAAAAGAGAGACTCTTAATGTTTTTGTAAAATTTTCAAAATAAGCATCCATTATTAGGGAGAAATTCTAGACGAAAACAAAACTTTAATCGAACGAACGTTAGAAAACATAATCCCCAATTCCATTATACGATAAACTCAATCTTAAACACACACAAACATATATTTTAATGTGACTCCTTATCTCTCGTTTCCTATAAGAACAAACCACGCACCATTCTCTATTTCCATCTTTTTTTGCAAAAGAAGCAATCCATGTTCCATAGATACATCGTAACTTTACTACAAAGCACAACGATATATAAATACCCTGCCTCCCTTTTCCAATGCCCCTTTCATAAAAATCGTTACTTTCTACGTTGCTTGGGGAAAAAACAAGCAAAACTTTCTTTCAAAGCCATTTCCAAGGCATCTACCTAAGACCTTATACCCCTAAGGGTGCAATTCATTATGGGTCTTCATTCCCATTTATGATATCAGACATAGAAGGAGGGGATTTCGCCCCTCCACCCCCGCTTGGATTATGTCTCCCTAAAATCAAGAACGACGATTTCCACAAACAAAAGACATAATCGGAGCATTAATGTCGATACAAAAACGGAAAAATAGATGCTCTCAAAAATAGCCTTTCCCCTCTTTCTTCGCCTATTTGCCAGTACGTGCCTCTCGTTCAAATTGCCGAGTTTTCAAAAGTCATGCATCGAAGTTCTTTTATTTTGAAGAACGTGACTGCAGGATGGTACGTATACGACACATACTTGCTTTCGTTGCTTTTACCAATTAGATACGTATATGTATATATATATTGAATGGGAAGGGGGGGGTAAGAGGTTTGTATATATATATAAAAAAATTAATGTTCAGTTGTTTCTGTTGCAGTAAGGATTGAAAAATTGGTTTGTAATTTTATTTTCTAAACTGCAATTTGGAGATGCAGTACTTATATATAAAAAGATGTAGAGACTAAGCTAGAAATGAAATAAATTGAGAAATGGGGCTGAGGGATTCCATGGGGCTACTTTAAAAAGATAAAAAAAAAAAGGATGAAAATGAAATAAATTAAGGGAATTTAATAAGCATTCTGAAGAAATATGCAAAAATTGAAAGCTATTACAGTTATACTTGTAACTATGCAATTCATTGAGTTATTTAAAAATGCGCGTGAAATGTTTCGTATATTTCAAAAAAGAAAATATTTACAATGCTTAACACTTTAATGCTAAGTACCTGGGCACTAAGTACCAAGATTTACTTAAATTTAATTTTAATTCTGTACAATTAAAAATTATAGTAAAAAAAAAATTAATATCAGGTGAAAGATAATTTATGCAAAGGTCCCAAATTTATGGCCCCAAAATTCAACGTTTCCGGTTTTATTTTGCAATTTAATCCTTAATTTTTTTTTTTTTGAATTTGAGTTACTCATTTTAGACTAAGTTTTTTTTAAAATAAAGTCATTTTGTAATTTAAAAAAAAGCAATAATTATTATGGATAGACAAGTAGAAGTGTTCCACCATTTTGAAATATTAACTATACATAAATGGGGAAGAATAACTTGCCTAAAATAGTATGTTATGTTTTTCTTTTTATTGAGAGTCCAAGTTAGATGTGTGTGGCTTCATTTTCTCAAACCCCGACTCAAACTACGTTAATTTTTACTAAACCATCGCGAAGCGTTTTGCTCGATTTATGACTACAATTAATAGCACGGTTGTGTAACATCCAAGTTAGTGAATATTTACTGTAAAATTGTGAAATTTGGGGCATCAATATATATATATATATTTTTTTTTTTATATATACTATATAATAATATATAATATAATGATGTGATGGTGGATGTCCATTTTCAAAAATATGCAAGTCATTACTTCACCCAGCGATATGGAATTTTTAAAATTTTCTTTCAGAGCTGATATGACTCACTCTCCTTTCACCCCGTGCCCGCTTGGCGTTGAGTTTTGGGACACCCTGTATAAATGACATTAGAAACAATTATTAGATGGAATAAACCAAAAGGAGAGGAAAAAAAATTACAATTTAAAGTAAAAACATAACGTTTCGAGCGGAAAAGGAGGAAATAATTTATCTATAAAAAAGATAGTCTAAAAAATTTATTATTTTTATTTATTGCGGAACTTTTTTTTTATAATGATTGTTTATTTTATATTAAGTTTAATAATAAAATATACGTAGTTATGTATTATTATATTGTTACGAATTTTGTGTAATGAATGCTTAAAATAGTGTAAATAATTTATATCTGGATGTGTTGTACGTCAATATTACTATCTGTTGCATTTATTTTATGTAATATTCGCATGTAATGTAGTTCCTTACACTATAATGACAATTTAATGGAAACTTGGCGATTGATTCAAGTTGGAATCATTTTTGGCGAAAATGTTGGCTATTGGGTGACCCATTTGGCGACTTTGGTGCCATTTTTTGGTGAGTTGGCAATCATATGGATACTTCTGAAATTATTGGAGAAATCTACTAATATCACAATCTATGACGTTAGCGAATCTTTCTCGAGGGATCAGTGAGGCATATAAATAAGGAATCACTCGCAGAAACTGAGTATTGACCGTTAAATAGTCAGTATTGTCTTGACCGCTGAAGAGTAGACCAGCGATTAGTGATTATTTTGGCTGTTGAGTAGTACGAGCGAGTGCTTGCGAATAATCTTTAACATGCTTGTATTTTAGTCTCAGATAGTTGTGTGTGAGAGCCATAAAAGGTGTGAAGGCCTTCTGAGATTTATTTTGCGAATATTGCTGCTGTATCCTGCATTTCGCCAATCAATTCTTCTAAAGAACTGTCTTGCTCTTTGAAACTGGTTGCATGAAATCCTCGAACCCCGATCTACGTAACAATATATTAGTTTCAAAGCTTTCTACTTTCAAATAATCAATTATTAATTAACTCTTTGTGTAAATTAATTAATATCTTCTTTTTTACTATCACCTTTTTTTCGTATATTCATTTGTGCAACGCTAGAATAAAATTGTAAGTTGAAAAAGTTCTTAAAATATTTTAGAAATTAAAAAAAATTGGATAAATAGAGTCAATATAAATAGTCGAAATTATTTGACTACTTTTTCGTTGTTGTAGTTGCCTTTTACGTTTTTGCACGTGTGTTTTTAATAAAATATTTTATTTAAAGACAAAATAACGTGAAAACATACTGATTTTATATATATATATTTATGTAATATTCTTATTTTAATATTATCTGTTTGAACGCATGATATTGTTATGAAATCGTTGAAACTCCATAGAATTTTATTTCTATAATCTCATTGTATTGCTAATACATAGGACAAAATTTATGCGTCTTATTTAAAAATGAAGAATAAAGTGCTATGGATGTTCCAATATAAAAAAAGATTTTTTTATAAATATTATGATAAGTGTGTGAAAAAAGCTAAAGGGGGGTAATCTTCAAATCTAGTGACAAAAACTTACCCCAGCTATTCTCAGTAGTTTGTAAGATCTGTCAAATAAACTACAACTATAACAAGAATTGAAAATCCGTATGACATTTGTTTTACGAAATATGCTCCAGACATCAAGAATTATGCAGACTAAACTTCTATATAAGCAAATCTGATTATAATAACTAATAACTTTTCTTTAAAAAATAAACAAATATAAGTACGTTATAATTAAATCTAGCAGTATTTAAATTATAATATAATTACATTCCAGTACATTAAAGGAAAGGATATAATTAATGAATATTATGAATAACTAAAAAGATTAATTAATATTTGAGTCTCGATTTATGACTCATATTTTACCCTTATTTTTTTCTAAGTGTTTTTATAGTCGTTTGATTAGTATGCATCTAAATTTAAATGCTCCAATGAAATTCTATTAGAATCCATTAAAATCTATCCTTTTGATATAATTTAAAAAAAAATTTATTAAATAATCTAATAATAATTTTTTTATTTTCAACACCGCATCATATTCCTTATAATGTGCTTTTGAATATTTTAATATTCAAAACTGTAATTAAAATCATCCGATTTCGAAAGACATTTATTTCTTCTTTGTAAGGCATATAGCATATTTCCCCAAAAGGGCTAGTTGTCATTGGTAATAATACCAGAAAAATTGAGCCCTCCAATGACAGCCAATAAGTGTATATTATTCAAGGATTGACCTATACCATATTCGGGTCAATAAAGAAAACATAAAGTTGGTACATAATGCATGGTAGACCTTGAATGGCTTCTTTGAGAAGGTACCTAAGAAAAATTATTATTGCTTCTTTTAAGGGTGGAAACGCTGCTCAAAAACTGCTTTCCTTTGGAATCTCTCACAGTGGCTGAGATTTAACAAAAATATTCAAGCAAGAGACGGATATTTTTTAATACATAATATCAAATAGAAGGTGACTATTAAATAAATGTTTTTTAAAAACACTTTGTTGTTTATATGTTACCGCGTGTATATTCTTCAGATTGTCTAGATTAACAAGGGTAATCTGTTAAAGTGCCGGAAATTGTTTCTTTTCTCAAATTACCTAGGTAATCTGCACATTTTTTACTAGACACTCGTTAAAGTGAAAAAAAATATTTGCTGGAACAATGGTAACGTGTCTGTACGCTTATATAACACCATAATGTCATTTCTTTCTTTCTTGATATCTGAAGAATTAAGTTAATAAAATCAAACAGTCAACAAATTAGTTGATAGAACTGGTCATCAATCTATTAAAACGTATAATAAAAAGAATCACTCGAGATTTAACATATTATTTGAACTAAGGAAATGAATTTGCAAAATATATTTTAATAAAGGTATGCGCATATTTATTAGTGTAATCTAAAGATTGGTTATATTTTGAATTACGTAACGACTGATTTTTGAGACAAACGTACTTGTTTGGGATACATTTAGATATGCAGTCACATTTTTTGAAACCCTACCCAGTACCAAGGGATTGTTTCATTGATGTTTGATGTAAAGATATTTCTACAGCAGGGGTGTCTCTCTTTGTTGTTGCTTTTGCCACATGATCGGCAAAAGCAAGATAGAGGCCCACGAGATTCATCGTGGCAAAGGGCTAAACGACGCCTGTCGTTGGTTATAGTATTGAGCCCCATATAGGTGGCAGTACGATTTGGCCGGTTTTCCACCCCAAATTTGAGGAAGAACACCCTGGGGTTGGTCAGGGCTTCCCACCTCTCTTCCCCTTCCCTCAACCTCACCAAAAGGCTTGCGGCTGAATAACTATTTAGAGTACCTCCATGCCGCGAAGGCACTATACATTTACATACATCCATGCCTTCTCTGGAATTCAAACCCAGGCCCTACGGCATATCAATCAGCGTAGTTAACTACTATACCGGGTGGGTGACATCTCTCTTTATAAACACTGAATTCAGATTTTGTACAAAATTGTTCTAAAATTTCCGTTTTTGTACCAAGTGTATAAAAGCCATCCACTGTTTTACCAAGAAACGCAGCTTAAAACAAGTAGGTATCAGTTTTTGCCGTCTGTATCAAGGGCTTTAGGCTAGCGTGTCATGAGTTCGAGCCCAGTACCGCTGAAGACTCTCCGTGTAGGGGAGAGATGCATGTTTAATCTGTCGAGAGCTCAAACGTCCTCCCGTTGGTGTGGTAGTTAGGAGAGGGGGGGAGGTGCCAGTTCAGGTGTCGTCCGCGTTACTTGACCATGGTTCAAAATTACGCGGTCCGTCGCCAAAAGCCCTCGTGTTGCTGAACAGTGCAACGTTAATATTCACTCACTCATCAAGGGCTTTAGTTCTCACAATGACATCTTCATCAACATTTGGATACTTTGCATTATAAACTGCTAATATTTTTTGTTTTTTGTTTTCTTTTCTGGACCTTTCTTGGATTCATCACGCTGTATTTTCTGATCAATATACTTTTTGAAAATTTTGCACAATACATTCTCATCATACCTTTCCTCTTAATAACCTGTGTTTAACTGCAAATTAAGTGAACTAATCCTGGTGAAAGAAGGGAAAGCAAATGATGGGAAACAAACTTTTTACTTTATTGATACAGAAACCGTTAATGTGCACATTAGCTAGGTAAAATACGCAAAGCTTTTAATTAGACTAGCTAGGCAATGTGCACACTTTTGAGCTTTAGCGATAACATATACACAATTATTTAAAATAATTATATAATGTTTTAATAAATACCTGGTGCTCGAAAAATATGATTATACTTTCAAATATTAATTACAAAAAAGAAAAAAAATATTCCCTTACGGTTTTTTGTTGTTGTTTTTTTACAATGCTTTAATGTCCCATTTCAATGTATGCACTAATAGTTGCGCAACACATCAAATATATTGCCGTATAAAGGAAAAAGTGCAATCATTCACCATAGCTCGGTCGTTAGAGCATTGGATTGGAGATCCGACGATCGCTGATTCGAATCCAACCTAGTGCTTTTTCATCCTAAGACTGGATTTTTAATTTAAAAATATTATTTCTTATTGCTCTGGAATCTGGTTGGTTCTAGAACTTTCTTTATTATTCAGATATTTCTCGTACGTATATAAATTAGATGCAGCGGGCGCCAGCGCGTGCGAACGTGTGTATGCCCAGTTATTTTCTCGGATATTCTTCTAGGGATATAAAAGCTGAATCCCTCCAGTTGAAGGGAGTTAGTTCTCTGTTCTAATAAATACGTATTAAGTCTAACCGTGTGGTTATTTCAATCTTCGTGACAATATACTATATTTCTAGCCACGTTCTATGAAGCATTACAAGAGAGAGAGATCTGAATGTGGTCACTGTAATTCGATTTTTCATTTCATCAGTGTCGCTAATTGAAGATCGGGAAACAATGTTTTCACTTGCCCCTACAAGATCTGGGTAGCCGCGCTATTGGGCATCTTTCCATTTATCATCCGAAGAACTATTTTGTCACTTCCGAGCTCCAGAGAGTGGTGGTGTCCATTTTCGCTGTACATGCGTTTCAGATTTAAATTCAATAAACCATGCTACAATGCTTACCATGCTTATATGGAGCAAAAAGGCGTGGCGCCATATAATTTGCCTTTCACGAGACATAAACTTTTATCTTTGCTTTATGGAATATAAAAAAAAAGTAGGTGAAGATATTTTTTTTGTTTATTTTTAAATAATTTTTGAAAGTGTAATCATATTTTTCGGATACCCTATATCAGGGGCACGCGACACAATATTTTGGGTACGTCATCTATCAAAATGGTCTGCATTTTATTTCAAAATAACAAAGTTTACTATGAAATATTACGAACAAATGCGAAGGATCGGTTGTGGTACGGCGGGGACCACAATCTTTTGTTATTGTCTTGCCTTAGTTACGACCTGGATTATATTTGCTTATGATGCAAAATTTGTCTACGCATAGCATAGTCAATTTCGTTGACACAACTGTATCTTGAAGTTTGTGTTATATTTACGATTTTTAACTGTTATTTAACATGGCTAGTTTAGCAAAAGAACAAAAAGTGTGAGATAGTAAGTGTAACAAAGAATTTCAAACTAGGTGAATCTAGAATTATGACATTATTAGAAAAGGCGACGAAGCGGTGTGTGTTTTATGTTCTGGAACAGTGGTATGCAGAACATCGTCTGTAAAACTGCATTTTGAAACAAATCCACTTGTCAAAAAAGTGAACCACAGAAAAAATAATTACTTAGAAACCATTTGGCAGATGACTCCAATTCAGTATGCATTCTACTAAAAGAAACATCTTACAATACTAATGTAAGTTATTTGTCATTCAATCTGTAACAACAGGAGTCACATTAATTTTACTTTAATTTGAATTACACGTATAACTAAAACCTTTACAACTATACAGTACAAAAGGTATTTTTTTGTAGTAAATGAAAAGTTTTCAGTTGTCAGTATTTAGAATAAATATTCGTAATTACGTGAAACTAATTCAATTTTTTAAAAAAAAACTTAAATAGCAAGACTTAAAATTTCAAATAGCATCTTTATTAAAAAAGAAGTGGTTAAAAGGAAGTTTTAAAAAATTCTTTTTTTTTTTACCATTTTATAAAAAGCCGTGCAAATAATACCTCGCAGAAGCATTCGAAACGAAGTTGAAAAACAATTCAAAAATTAAATTTCCTTTTTATACCAAAACCTCGGAATAATATTTTAAAGCGAAAAATACCTATCCTTATCAATAAAATTATTCATTTACCATATTCCATACCACAGCGCGGTAGGAGAAAAATTTGAAAGCAGATTTAAAATAGTGTTTCGAAATGCAAAAACATAATAAGATTTAAAATGCGAAACTAAGCTTTTTACGCCAAATTTTTTTCCATGGAAGCAGAATTCAAAGACCGCGTTATTCACGCCCTGCTAAACCACAATAGATGATACTGTAGCTTAGAATATTTTTATTCTCCCAAAACAACGCAAATTCAGGGCAATAAATTTCAATCTAGACACTTTCCAAATATAAGCCAATCTGTAAAACGGGGCCAGGAACGGTCGTTTGTCTTTTCTGTTCTCTTGATTTGGTATAAAATTTATATAAGGAGGGATGCAATAAAGCATTTTATGTGCTTCTAATAAACGGAGGTTGTTTCAAGCAATCAGTGAAGAACGTAAGGTCAACATCAATAATTCAGACTTTTCAAGCATGGGATTGAGAGGAAGTAGAAGTTGCTTCATCCATCAATTTAAGTAGAAAAAATCCATGTTGGCGAACGGAAGTGAAGAAAAAAATCGAAACATCACGTTGTGATAAGAACCTTCAACACCTTTCGGTAATGCTATTTTTTTTATTGGTATAACATTTCGTCTATTTCCTTCGATTTTTTTTATATGAAACTTATGGCCAAATCGGTGGGGGAAAAAAAGCCACTCTGATATCGTGGCATAGGATGATGTGATTTTATTTGCTGTAGTTTTTGACGCTGGAAATGTGTTTGCAGCGACGTGTGACTGAAGTTTTTGCTTCTGAGAAAAATCTTTATATATATATCTAAGAACGTGGGATGATTTTTTGAAGCAATTACCTAATTATGCATGCTTTTAATTTAATTAAATGCTTTTCATTAATATAATATGTATACCTATATTCTGTTTTGAGTACCGTAAAATCCAGCGTATAACGTGCACTTTGAACACAAAAAATAAGATCGAAATTTAGGGTGCGCGGTATATACGCCGGGTATAAAAATTGTGAGCGCGGCCTATTTGGCGCCGCTCCTTCACCGTTTTGCCTACCTAAGGGGGTGTGGGGGGGGCAAAGCATCACTAGAAACTTCCATAATAACTATTATTTTATTACTATTCAAACACTTAATCAATCATAAGTGAAACTACAAAAGGAGACACAAGGAGTGATATATAAAGAGAACAATCTATTCTAAGTGACTCTAAGTAAACACGTCTATAAGTGAACAAGCGCAAGTGATCTGATTAACTAAATCTGATTCAATCTATCTTAGATCCTTAATCCACTAATTTATTATCTTAGCAACTCCTTCCTTAACTCGCGCTATATTTATGAAATACTCAATGAAATATTCTCACCCACGAATCACCGCAACAGCTCTCCTGCTCCTTCTATCTTGCATCTACAAAAAAACCTAGATTTTATATAGTCAAACTAATTTAAATATCAAGGTTTCTTCTTGATAGGCTGTGAATTAACGCGAATTCCCCAAGAGGATTCGTATTAAGGTCGCGTATAGATCCGTCATAAAATGAAAGCTCTAAAAATAAAAAGATGAACATAGGGAAAAAAATTAGACTTCTATATTTATCGAAACACTGTTTATTTAAAAAAAAAAATGGCATTCCTTTTGAACTTGTTGTTGTTACTAATGCCACCTGTCTGACCATGTCAGATCGAGGCCCAGGAAATTCATCGTGGCAAAGGGCTAAATGCACGCCTGTCGTTAGCCGTAGCTTTGTACACCATACAGGTGACAGTACGTTTTGGCTCCATTCCACCCCAATTTTGAGGGAGAACAACCTTGGGGTGGTCAGGGACCCCCCACCTCACGAGAGGACATGTGGCCCGACGGCTATTTAGAGTACCCCCATGCTGGCAAAGGCACTAAACATTTACAAACATCCATGTCTTCTCCGGGATTCAATCCCAGGTCCTACGGCACAGCAGTCAGCGTCGCTAACCACTATGCCGAATGGGCGACATTATGAACTTAAATAGTTGTATTTCTAGAAGTATACTATTTTTTTCTAAGGCTTGGAATAATACCTCGAATAAACGATTTTAAATCATAAGAGTATTGCGCACGTACATTTCAGGTTTCTTCGTAAAAAAGGGGGTGCGCGTTATGCGGCGAATATACCTAAAAATTAAAAATTTCAACTTGAATAACGCGCGCGTTATACGGTGGTGTGCGCTATACGCCGGATTTAATGGTAATTGATATCAATGTCCTGGCATTAAGATATCGATTGAACTGAAATGCTATCTTATAGCCCAGTGGCGTAAAGGAAAATATTAGCCCCTCCCCCTTCCTACAAAGTCAGGTTTTGGGCCCAAGTCGAATCTTACAAAGGATTGCGTACGCTGCGTCAGTCAAACCTTGTGCTCCCTAGAATCCCGGGCCGCCTGCGATGCGGGGGTTGCATGGGTGTACGCCACTGTTATAGCCCTTTGTAATGGGGGACTATTCCTACTTCCCTCTAAACCCCTTTGTCTACTCTCGGACCCGGCTAGAAGTGTGGGAGCAACTAATTGATCAGATGACATGATTCACCAAAATCGTTTATTTGTCACAATAATCCAATTAAGATAGTTTGATCAATATTTAGAGCGCAAAGGTGAGACCAGTTAGTATGAGGATAATATTTACAGACATTCAACTAATTTCTACGATAACTTATACTAGCTCGATTCTAATTCAGACGCGCTCTAACAATTTAGTCTCTAACTTCAATTTAAATAAGAAGCACCGTACCTGAACCCTTGTACTTCCAAAATCCTATAGCTGAGGCCTTGTACACTAACGGTCGACTTGATCACCCCGCATCCAAGCGATTCTCACTTTGGTAATCTTCAATTCTCAATTTAACTATCTTAGATTTTCACTTCACTAACTACCAAAACTCGCGAATACAAAATTTATATAATAAACTTAATTTGCATAATCACATTTTCTTACCTTCGGTGAAAGTTGGTTGAATCAATTATTTTTCTTAAAGAATTCGCAAGGTGTTAGTAGAGCCGCGTATAGATTCGTCACACCTTGCCTCTTAATTTAAAAAGAGCAGGAATTGATTTACTAAAACGGAAATTATTCTTACGCCTCCGCAACCCTCCTCATCGGAATCAGTTGCCACAAACCAATTTTTAATGGATCTCTTATCGAGAAAAGAATCATGTCTGTAGAATTCCATGAGTGTAGGTCAAATAGTTCATAAACGAGATGCCCCCCTTTTTTATCTATATGACTCCTAATCCCTCCTAACTCCTATGACATTGGGAGTCGGTTACTACAAACCATTTGTTTTGGGGATCTCCACTCAACAAAAGAAACCTGCTTAACAAAGTTCGTCTATAAGACTAATATTTAAAAAACGGATTTTTTAAAATTTAAAACACCCCTGCATCCTCGATTTCCGTAGAATCCATTCTCAGTGGACCACCCCTACCCAATAAAAGAAACATGCTTGCTAAATTTCAAATATGTTTTTCGAATGGGTCATAAATGGAATTTTTTTTTATCTAATACGACCCTGTAATATTTCTCAAACTCCCCACTTGGAAGTAGATTTCCACAAAATCCGTTCGTATCTGATCTCTACTCAACAAAAGAGACGTGCGTACTAAATTTCAAGCCTGTAGGAGTCTAATAGTACAGAATCAGGATTTTCTTAAATCTGTGACGTTCTCGTACCACCGCTCTCATTTGGAGTTGATTTTCACAAAACCCGTTCTTAGCCAATCTCTATGCAGCAAAAGTAACATATTTGCCAAATTTGAAGTCTGCAGGTTTAATAGATCAAAAACGCATATTTTTAAAAATCTGTAACGCCCCCTTAACCAACCGCAACACCCCTTGTGAGCCAATTTCAACAAAAAATCTGTTCTTAGCGGATATCTACTCCCCCATAGAAATACATATGCAAAATTTCAAGTTTGTTAGCCTAGCAGTTCAGAAACGGAAATTTTTACTTTTTATGCTCCTTAATCCCTTACAATCCCACCCCACATTAGAGTGGATTTCCGCAAAACCCGTTCTTAACAGATCTCTACTCAACAAAAGAAACAAGTCTGCAAAACTTCGAGTCCGTAAGTCAAATAGTTCCAGAGATCTCGCCATGAGTGAGGAAGTAGCTTTTCTCCCCTCTCAAGATAGGTAAATATCTCTTATAATGATGTCGCAATAACACTTTGCTTTGAGTGAAAAATAATTAATCGCATAGAATAAAAAAGAATTATGCTTGAAAAAAAAATACTATTCGTTCAAAATAAAGATCATAAATATTGTGTGCTAAGTATTATTTTTAGTAAGTTCGTATTTCTATAATTCAGAAGACAACACCCGGCATCGGCCTATTGATACCAGACTAAAAATATTGTTACGAATATTGTAAAATAGTGTAAATAATCTATATTTGGATGTGCAATGCATTTATATTACCCTATGTTATATTTATTTTATGTTAAAATTGTAATATATTCACAAGCAACGCCGTCTCTTACGTTATAATGACGATTCGATCGGAACTTGGCAAAATCTTGGCGATAGAGCCAAGTTGGCGACTTTGCGAGAATTTTTTCGACCATGTTGGCGGGTTCGGAACTCTTTGGATTTTTCTGGAATTTTGTGGAGAAATCCACTAATTTCAAGACCTATGACGCAAGCGGATCTTTCTCGAAAAATCCGCTAGAGCTATAAATAAGGAGACGCTCGCCGAACTGAGTCAGTCTTGTATCAATCAGCAATAAATGAGTATTGTTTTGATTAGAGATTAGCAGATTTGCGTTGACCACGATTACCGATTAGCTCGGCTGCTTAATAGGACGAGCTGTGCTTGTGAATAATCTTTTACATGCGTGTATTTTAGACACTGGTAATTGTGTCCGAGCGCTGTTGAAGGTGTGAAGACCTTCTGAGATTTATTCTGCAAATTTTGTTGCTGAATCCTGTATTTCGAGGATTGTTTTCTCGACAACAAATTCTCATCGCTCTTAAAGAACTGTCTTATTCTTTGCGACTGATTTGCATAAAATTCTCGAACCCCGATCAACGTAACACTATTTTGTATATTTTTGCAATACAGCAATGAAGAGAGTATCAAAGTATATTTAAACAAAACTCATACTTTGCAGTAGAATATTTCTGGAGCTGTATGCATTTTGTTTCACTATGCTTCAGAATTTTTTTTACATATTAAACTATTAAGTTATCAGATAAAATCTCAGAAGACAGTGGAAAATGTTGTAGTCATGGTTACTCATAAACAACTATTTTTCTTTTGATGTACAAATTCTATTGGTTGAGATGATAAAACCTTAGTCATGGGTTTTTTGGAAGTTTAGAAAAAAAATTGAGAAATCTCTCTTCCTCTCTCCCTATGAATTGTGGGATGGAGCTTTAAAATCATAAACAAAGGGATCCGTCGTGTTGGGAGTTTTGCATGTTACATGAGACCATGATTAAAAGATATCCTATATTGTGACGTTTAGTTAGAGGAGAAAGAGTTTTAGCTCGAATATGGTCCTCATCGCTTGACACAGCTCAAAAGATTACATTACAGATTACATGCGGATATCGGGAAACGTTAATATTCGAACCAATTGAATATTTTTTAAAAGACGAACTCAAACTTTTGCTCATTAATAAAAGCTAGTTGTGTAGAAACTGTTTTATTTTTATTTGAAATGGATTTGCAGCAATACGTAAATTATTTTGTAATTTTAAATAAGACATCAACAAGTTTGAACATATTACACAATAATAAATAAATAAATAAACCTGATAATTATATATATTTCTTCATAAGACTTACACTGGTGTTCAAAAGTTAATCATAATTGATAATTATGTGAATAAAGAAGGAACTGTAAATCAGAATGGCGGGAAACGTGATATGCGAGTGTAAAATGGTTATAAAATAAGGAAGCAAATCAAAAGAATGATAATAATTAATTTTATAATCCAAAGTAGAGTTTGAAAGAAAACTGAGCATAGCAAGGATTCACACTTTAAAGAAAAAATGAAAGAAAACATTAAATAAAATACTGATGCTGCAGTTTAATAAGGCGTGTGGTCACCTCTGACAGCCAGGCACGCTGCACAGCGATTTACCATACATGCTATGAGATGATGAATAAGTTGTGGGCTCAAACTGTTCCAAGCTTCTTGGAGAGCTCTCTTCAGTTCTGTAACGGAGCTTGGTGGGTGCGAAAGGGCTGCAATTTGTCTCCCGAGCATATCCCATACATGCTCGATAGGATTTAAATCAGGGGAGTTTGCAGGCCACGACATGCGCTGGATGTTTTCCGTTTGAAGGAACACATCAATCAGCACCGCTCGGTGACATGGCGCATTATCATCCATGAATATGAAGTCAGGACCGACAGCACCTCGAAACAAGCGAACATAAGGCTCAAGAACTTCGTATCTGTATCTTTGAGCAGTCACAGACCCCGTGTTAAAGAAATGGAGGTCTGTGCGGCTGTCCATCATGATGCCTGCTTATACCATTACTCCCCTTGATGGAAAATGTCTTTCCGTTATGTTTCTTGGTTCAAAACGTGTTCCACGTTCTCTCCATATCGTTACCCGCCGAGAATCACTACTCAGACTAAACCGGGACTCGTCACTAAACATCACATTGGCCCACTCTCCCACTCTCCAATGTTGATATTTCAAACTCCAGTTCAAACGAGCGCGTTTATGCGCAGACGTGAGGGGAATGCAAACTGCTTGTCTTCTGGCATATAGGCCAACATGATTGAGTCTCCTCTAAACAGTTTGTCTCGAAATTCCTATTCCTGTGGCGACTGTGAGCGCCGAAACCCAGTGCTCTGGCAATACTGCCCCTCTGACGTCGCGCACTTATTACCAGATATCGGTCTTGGCGAGGGGTTGTGACTCTTGGTCGACCTGATACTGGTTGTCGGGTAGCATCTCCCATTCTTTGAAACCTCTGCCACAGTATTGAGATCACAGACTGGTCCACATTCAGAATTCGAGACACTTCGGTTTGTGATCGTGAGGATTCCAACGATTCTTCCTTTCGTAAACATGTCCAGTTGGCGTCTTTGTGCCATCATTCACCTTGTTTGATGGTTAACAACGTTCCTTCGGACAGCAGTTGCACGAAACTTATCTGAACTGCCTATGCTGCGTGAATCGGTTTCCCCGCGTTCCGACATGCGCCGGTGTTTCGCGCAGGACGTAGTCGACTGAAAAGTTTTGCATAAACCCAATGTTTCTTCTTCACCCAATTAATATCCGCAAGAAGTTTGGAATAATTTTACGAATATTTACTCCATGTTTTTCGCATTTTACGATTTATGCTTAACTTTTGGACACCAGTGTAGTTATCATCTGTCTTTATTTATAAGAAAACCGAAAAATATATAAACGAATATGCACGATAATATTATAAACTGAAATAACAAATAAATGCTAAGAATGGAATAAAGAGTATAGAACTCTTTTTAGTATATCCCTTTTTAATGAATTATGAGGATGAAAATAATAAAAATAATATTTATAATGTGTAACATGTACTTAAACTAAAGAAAAGTATTTAAATTATTTGCATATTTATATAAGGCTTATCGAACAACACCATTATTATTGAAACTCCTAATCCTCCTCCTCATATTGTAGTACTTAGAAGTATGACACACACACACACACACACACACACACACACACACACACACACACACACACACACACACACACACACACACACACCACACACACACACACACACACACCCACCACACACACACACACTTTTTTATTTAAATTATTTAAGCTTTACCACCTTTAATTTTTTGAAATATTTCATGATCTGCATTTCCCTCTTAAAATAGTTTGTATTGTTTCTTTGTTACAGTTTCATATAAATTAATTGTATAATTAAACTAAAGTATATATAACTATGAAAACAAGAATCAGTATTAATTATTCTTGTTTTCGTGATGAGATATGAAACAACAAGATTAAATTAATATTTTCTAAGAAAACATCGAAATTAAACCAGTAATAACAAGTTTTCAAATAAAAATTTATCGTTAATTTTAATTGGAGTGCTGCGCAGAAAAATAATTTCATTTAGTTGTGACTAACAGTGAATTTAATTTTGCCCAACGAAAAGGAACATTTGTGATTACCATCTAATATTTTTATTGCAAAATCATGAATTTTTCATTTTGAAAGAATTTATAAATAGATGGTTTTGGCGTCTAATTAGAAAATTAATTCTGTTAATTCATACTCAAAAATCGGAATCCGAGAGTTTTTTTGTTCCTCTAAGTTTTGGATCATGTCGTCGAAAACTTTGAGTAAGTCTTTAATGTGAGGTATTTGAATTACTGGAATTCAAGAAAAAAATTACTCTTCCCCTAGAACAATTTTAAGAATTTTAGCAATTTCTTAAAACTTTGTTAGAGGGCTAATTCTGATTCCGAAATTCATTCAAGAGCTTATTTCTATAGAGTATGAAATACGATGCTGTTATTTCCGACTAAATATGCTAAAACAATTTTGTTTAAAAGATAAGCCAAACCAAAAATTTCATTGTTTGTATGTTTGATGTTGAAAGGCATTGGAATAATAAAACATTTCTATGATTCATCATACTCAGATACACCATATATTTCTGAATATAAGCCAAAAGTACGTTTTTTCTTTAAAAATTTATTATAAATTCAAAATTGCCTCCCCCCCCCCCAATTGAAAGAAAAACATCCTGTTTCAAACCTGTCACCATGTTTCCAAGTGAATAAAACAGGTAGAATATTTTTCAATCAAATTGTTATAAAGTAAAACGCCAGACTCCAACGTCAATAATTTTACTTCTGGTAATTGTATATGAAGCTAACACATTTTGTTCCTGTTGATTTGTTATCTTGTACACTATCTGTGCTTGTCTTACTTTTTGTGCCAATTTTTGTTTGGATAATAAGCGGCAAGAGAAACCCGTAAATGGAACTTGATCGTCGACCTGTGCTTCATGCCATGGAAGAAAAACTCGTTTCATGGTAATCATACACATTCAGATATTCCAATGAGTGATTATGAATTTTAAGAGCTGTTTGGAAACTGATTTATGGTTACGATTTCTGAATCTGAATTTGATGGATTTTTGTGACTTTTTTTCCTTTTTTAAAATAAAAGTTTCACTCAAAACACCCCGAAAGTTAAGAGATTAAAATTGCTTGCGCATAGATAACGGAAAATGTTGCATAACCCCCTTTTCCGTTTATTCCTTAAGCTTCGTTTCCCCCGTATTTATCAGATCTTTATACAAGCCGACCCCCTTACTTTAACTTTAAAAAAGTTTCAAGAATTCTCTGCTTATACACGGAAATATGCGATAAATATTTTATTTTGTAAGTTAATCAACTGCATCAAATGTTAAAAGCAAAAAAAATTTTAATAGAAATTTTCTTAACTACTTTTAAAATTTAATTCGTTTTTAATTAAAGAAAGTAATCTAATTGAAATCTTTATTAACTGAAATAATTACAGATTTGTGAAATTCTCACTAATAATGGATACAAAACTTGGCAGTTTCTATGCTTCGCAGTTTAAATTTTTAAGAAAATTTCTTCAGCATGATCCATTAAGCAAAGAAATAAGCATCGACTTGAGGTTAACAGAATATTTAGTAACTTAACAAAAATAGAAATCAAAAATAAAGACTATAGAAAAAAATGTCAGACGATTGAAATTATCTAAATTCTATATTCGTCACGATTTAAATAAATCTTCTTCAGCTGTAATGACAGTCGATCATATTTTCATGGTATGAAGTATCGCAATTAAACTTTTTTCCACTACATTAATTATAACTTTCGGCTACATCTAAGAATAAATGCCATGATGTACAAAATTAGAGAGAAAAGGAAACTCACATTAATTCTTAGCATATTTGCATTAATATTTTCAGGGAGAATGAATGCAGGTTCTTAAAAGAACTAAAGCAATAGAGTGGAATAGAATCATACCAAAAAAAGTAACCAAAGTTCGAAAGAACTTTTCTCCTTTACTGTAATAATAATTCGATGAAACTATGTAAATTTTTTAATATTTTAGCAACTAATTATTACTAGCAACGAAAAGGATAGTTTTACTCTGTTCATTCACTAACTATTACATTATATTACATTGCATTGTTTTGCGAATATTTTTACAAATTCAAGCCAGTTCATATAAAGTATCAGTTTAACATTCGAGGATTGATGTACAGTAGAGCGGGGGGTCGTTTATCCGAATCAATTGGAACCGAACACCGTTCGGATACGCGATTGTTCGGATAACCGAAAATCGAATGCGATCTATTCAGTATATGAAAGCAGACACTAAATGAATATTGAAAATCGTCCCATACGGGTAACGTGCTTGAAGAAAAAGAAAAATAGGCGCAAAATGACGCAATTTTACCTTTATTGTGGAAAATAATAATTTATTTTTCGCTGTACCATTGTACATCTTCGTTTTTTCGCTGTAAGAGCTTCGCTGTTCGCTTCGTTTTTTCGTTTTTTCTCTTGAGAAGGACAACAATCTGTTCGTACCACTCCATAGCTATCTCTAACGCAGAAAAGCGTCGGCATTTGATGGACCCTTGCTACTTTCGCTGTTGTTGTTGTCCTCTTCTTCATCCGTTTCATTGTCGTCAGGGTTGAATTCTTCTTGCACGGAAGTCATAATCTCGTCATCATTTAGCATTTGAAATCCAGTCTTCTGCATCGCTTTCAGTTTCTACATCAACGGAACTGAACAAAAGAGCACGTATACACCCCCTCAATTGGATACAAACTGACCTAATATTCATCGCAGATGTTTACCAAAATCACACAACTGAAATTCCCCCAATATTTCTCATCTTAGGTTTTCTCGTCACTTTAGGCCTCACGCGAAACAACTGTTGAGCATTGCTCTGTTCGAAAACGTATCCGAATTTTGGTCCTGATATTTGACGTTCCGCATAATAAACGTTCGGATGAACTATGTTCTACTGTATATTAAATTTGACAGAGCCTTAAAATTCTTTTATTGCCATTGCGAACCAATTATGTTGATGGAAAGTCAACTGAGTGGGTGAGGGAGAGTTATATTAACGTCGCACTATAAAGCAACACGAGTACTATTGGCAACGGACCTCATAATCTTGATCCATAATCAAGAGAAGAGGAAGGCACCTGAGCTGTCACCTCCTCTCCAAAATTCCCCACCATGCCAATGGGAGGATTTTGAGATCGACAGATCATCACAGCCCCCTCTACACGGCGGATAAAAAAATCAACTGAAGATGAAAATCTAATTATTCCCCCAAATTAAAAAATACTGAATTCAAATTCTTATGTTAAGTATATTCGTGAGCTGAACAGAAGTAGATAAAATTTCCAATGTGAAGATTCTCAAAATTAAAAGAAAATAATTTGATATATCGAGATCAAACATATAAGTAAGCAAAATATGATGAAAATTTGTAAAACACCTTTCAGGTATTGTGTATGTCCCCCCCCTTATTTAAATATAATATGTACACTGCTGGCCACCGTAAATGCAACACCCTGAAGGAAGCACGCAAATAATATGAAATTTACAACAGGCATTAGCGGAGGTGAGATATGCAAATGATAAGAATTTCAGCGCAAATACATCACGCACGCCTGTGGCGCCACATCAAAGCGCTATTTAAGGCTTGGAGGTTTCGACGATTTCAAGTTCGGCAATTGTGTTTTTCTTGTGGTTTTTTCAAAAAACGATCACTTATGTCTCGTAGAAAACAGCGATCAGCTTTTGATCAAGTATCCGAGTTCGACAGAGGAAGGATAGTGGCCAACCTAGATTGTGCATTATCTTTCAGGGAAATCGGTAGTCGTGTTGGACGAAACCAAACAACTGTAATGTGGATATGTGACCGTTGGATGCAGGAGGATACGACGGACCGACGTGGTCGATCGCATCCACCTCAGTGCACCACTTCACGTGAGGACAGGCAAATTGTGCGCATGGCAGTGACGGATCGCTCAGTCACATCACGAACCATAGCACAGCCCACTGAGTCTGTAACGCATCATTCAGTGTCTGCGTGTACCATTCGACGCCGTTTACAGCAGAGTGGTCTGTCCTCAAGACGTCCATTGCTTGGTCTACTCTTGACGCAGAGCCACAGACGTCTCCGCCGCCAATGGTGCGATGAAAGAAGGATGTGGGCGGCAGAATGGAATGAAGTTGTCTTTACTGACGAGCTACGCATCTGTCTGCAACACCACGACGGTCGAATTCGAGTCTGGAGACACCGTGGATAGAGGATGCTGAACAGTTGCGTTATGCACCGCCACACTGGTTCTGCACCGGGTATTATGGTATGGGGCGGTATTGGATATCACTCTCGCACTCCTTTAGTACGCATTGCTGGTACTTTAAACAGCCAGCGCTACAACTCCAAGGTGTTGGAGCCAGTTGTCCTTCCTTACCTTCAGGGCTTGGCCACAGCTATATATCAACAGGATAATGCGTGACCACACGTAGCACGCATTGTCTAAAGGTTCTTCTTCAATCACCAGATTGAATTGCTTCCCTGGCCGGCTCGCTCTCTGGATCTTTCACCGAAAGAAAACATGTGGTCCATGGTTGCTCAACGATTGACCCAGATTACACCCCCAGCTGCTACACCAGATCAACTTTGGCAACGTGTGGAAGCTTCTTGGTCTGCTAGAACACATCCAAAGTCTCTTTGAATCAATGCCGAGGTGTGTGGCAGCCGTGATCTCCAACAATGGCGGCTACTCTGGCTACTGATTCTGGCAGTAACCACACTTCACAGAAGTCTATAAATTTAACCATTTGATACTTGGTCAACATGTTATCAACAAAATAAATTTTGTTGTGCTATCTCTTGTCTTTCTTGGTGTTGCCTTTACGGTGGCCAGCAGTGTATATTAGTATAATGATACAGCTGATGAATCTTTGTGATCCATAAATTAATCCTCCTTTGCATGATTTGTTCTTTATTTGTGAAATAAATCAGGGTGATATCATTCATGCTCTAGATTTAAGAAAAATCCTAGTTTAAATATAAAATATAAAATAATTAAAAAGCAGTCAGATGGAAATATACATCATCATTCAATTAAAAAACAATTATAATTTTAATTTCATCTGCATCACGGTACTCGTTGTCAGAATTGTCGTTATCAAAGCCATCTTCTGACAGCCAACCATCTTCTTATTGGCTCAAGTATTCTTCAAAGTTCCTCTCTTCTAAATTTCTCTACAAAAATAACATAAAATAGACATAAAGTAAAAACCTTTCCGTCATACGTTAGAAGTGAAACATCTGCATAGCGATGCAAATTTCTGTCACATGGTTTTGGGACAATTATTTGGGGTATTCGATAGATATTACTCAGAAAACAACGCACAAAAAAAAAAAAACCTTTTTTCCACTTATCATCGCTTTTATTAGCAAAAAAATCTCAGATGAGTTATTAAACAAGATATCAATTATTGGCATGGCCAAGTAATTTTACCGCGTTTTTCACATGTTGTATTTTACAATAATGCAACTAATGAATTTTTTACTAACAGAAAGTAGTACTATAATTAAAATTTTTTTTTTAAATTTAAAAATTAAAAAAAATAATTAATCTATTAAATTTAAATGGCTCATCTAGGGCACAAATGAGACCAAATGCCGGAAACCCGAGGTCAATGGGTTAATTATTGGCTGAGAAAAAGGTACGACAAAATATGGAACGAAGACGACGACGAAGAAGAAATTTGCGTCCTAATAGCGCTTTTTTTACACTACGTGAAAAACGTGCTAAAAATGTTCACGAATTCGCACGTTTCTTCCAATCACAACAAACAGTGGAATGACAAGTTCATACACGCTATAATGATTGTGACATTTGATTTATTTTTATAATTATAAGCTTTTATTTAACTTACAATGTATGTATGTATGTATGTAATTTGTTCGGGTGGAATCTTGCAACTCAATTTTGAAGCTGATAACTTCAACTTACTGAGCTGAAATTTTGTATACACGTTTAGTTTGGATGACAATGCATGTTTTGACCATTTATATTCCGATATTGCAATTAATTAAAAAGATATTAATTAAAAATGTTATGAAGTTTTGGGCGCCAACTTCAATATGTTTGCATTGTTGTTAATAATGTTATTGTTACAACAATGACAAATTTGACGTCGAAAATCGGTTTTCAGCCAAACTGGAATTTCATAACGTTGCGCTATTGACTGTATTAACTTTGTCTAAAAAATAAGTACATTTCTACAACGTAAAAATAATCTAATTTCTACAACGTATGCAATTTTTTTACAAATTTCTATCTGTTTTCTTGGATTTAAATTCAGAACAAAAAAGTAGAACTACTTTTCAAGTAGATTTTTACATTGTATACCTTTCTCAACGCTGCCAAGTTAAACTGAGAGGGAGTATTGTAGAAATTCTTTAAAAAAATTATCTAACTTTAATCTATGAAACAAAAAATAATTACAGAATTGGAAAGATCATTTTTTTTTTATATATTTTACACATAACAAAAAATCCGCTAGGAAAACAATAAGAGAAAATATTATCCATAAATGCAATGTATTTTCAATTAAAAAAATAAATTTTTATTAAAATAAATGAATTTTTTAAAGAAATTTTCTAATTTTAAGCCGACAAATAAAAAATTCGAATATACCTCATATTATCACCAGTAATCTAAACACACACTATGACACATGTGTCCTTAAAATTTAATTACAGATAGATCTGTTAATTTTATTTAACTTACAATGTATCAATGTAATTTGATCGGGTGGAATCTTGCAATTCAATTTTGATGTGGATATCTTCAACCCATTGAGCTGAAATTTTGTATACATGTTTAGTTTGGATGACAATGCATGTTTTGACCATTTATATTCCGATATTGCAATTAGTTGGAAAGATATTAACTAAAAACCTTAAAATGCAAAATTGTATTATCCCTGTGCGCTGCTTATTCTGCTATGCTTGGCGACGCAAAATGAAGAACCAATAGGGATTTTTTTATTTTGGAGTTATGACGTTTTAAAACAGCAATCTTTTTTTTAAAAAAAACTCAGACAAAAAATAATTGCAGAATCAGAAAGATCATTTATTTCGCCACGATACGATACAGTTTTTTTTACAAAATAATATTTGTGTTTTTTAAGATTTTTTTTTTAAAATGAGTCAAAATTGATACGTTTTTATGAAAATGATGTCTAAATTGCTGCGCATGAATTTTTTTGTTTAAATGAATCAACATTCCGTACCAAAACAGTTCATGCTTTGCTATTTTAGAATCAGTCATTTAAAAAATAAAATGTCAAAAACTTTTTTTCTTAAAGATTTTTTAAAAAATAGTCAAAATTTTAATTAAGTATTTAATAACTTCGTCATTTATGAAGATAACCTCACGAAACTTTTTTTTCGTGTGTAGAAAAATATTACCCAAGATCTTTAGGAAGACTGAAAAAAAATGCTTAAAAATTACAGTTTTAAAAAAAATTGTGTTTTTCGTCTAATACCCTTTTTGCGAGAATTGCTTCAGCTAAACCAGGGATTGCGAACCAGCGTTGAATGAGATGAATAGGCTGAGAAACCTGTCCAGCTATAACTAAAAAGTAAAAAATAAACTAAAAGTTAAAAACAACTTTTTTAAAACAAGCTTTTATTTAACCGCGCTAAAAAGAATAAAATAAAATTATCCTTTTAAACTTTCTTTACTATCAACTTATAACGTCATTACACAATTTATATGATATAAAAGCTTGTCGCAAGATTTAAGTACTCGTATTTACTTAGTTAAGAATTTTTAAAAATTAAATCAATCAGGTCAAGTTATTTATTTTACTTGTTTATCTCCTCAGGTAAATCTCGCGACAAGCTTTTATATCATATAAATTGTGTAATGACGTTATAAGTTGATAGTAAAGAAAGTTTTAAAGGATAATTTTATTTTATTCTTTTTAGCGCGGTTAAATAAAAGCTTGTTTTTAAAAAAGTTTTTTTTTTAACTTTTAATTTATTATAGCTAAGCTCATTATTCAGCAGTAGTCTTGAAAGAAGTTGTCAGCAAAACCCAATTTACAACACACCTATTTGAGTATAATTTTTTGTTCACTAAATGTTATAATGGAAATTCCCATCATCATTTGAAAAAGAATTACGTTTTTTAACAAAATTATTAATTCTTCTCTTGCATTAAATCGCCAATAAATTTTGATTCTTCTTTTCAAAACATTCCAAATTATATTTTCTAATATTCGTGAATGCAGATCAGCGATACTCAACCTGGGCCCACCGGGCCTTTTTAAGTGGCCCGGTCATGGCTCATTGCTTTGAGAAATTCATTTATTTATGAAAATTTGGTGGGAAATTCTTTTTAAAAAATCAAATATATAAATTTTGCTTTCTGTTGTCGATGTCGTGTGGGTTGCGAATTGATATTATTTTTCTGATTACTGATAATAGATAACAGTGGAGTAGCGACCATTTTATGAGTGGAACTGATTTTTAACTATCTTTCATATCTTTCTACCCATGCAATAAACATTCGAAGAAAATAGATTGTTTCAAGATGCTTTAGAAGTTGACAATTTTGTTGTGAAAAACAAGCATGGTTCAGTAATTGTTTGATTTGTCATGAAAGTATATTTAATAAATATTAATAAACAATAATCGTTCAATGACACTTTTCCTCGAAGATCTGTTTCAAGAGATGATAAATAGGCTTTCTTGAATAATCTTCACGACAGCAAAATTTGTTTTGTCATTGGTCATGTCATAGCGATAAAACAAAGTCACCCTATAAAATTTGTTATATCATTGGTAATTATATGAAACCGTTTACTGATGCAGAAATTGTGAAAGAGTGATTCTTAAATGTTTCCAATTTGGAAAAATTCAGTGACAAAAATAAAAAAAAAAACGTACAAAATAACAACTAAAAAAAGTGAAACAGGAGTTTTAATATTTTAATTTACACATTTTAATTTTCTATGTTATCTTGGTCTTAAAGCATTTCTAACCCCCCCCTCCCCCTCGCTCCATTAATCGTCATGTTGTGGTCCGCGTAAAATAGCCATCGTATCTATGCGACCGGCGTGAAATAGCTAACATATGTATGCGGCCCGGTAGAAAAAAAGTTTGAGTACCCCGGGTGCAGAATGATGCTAAGATTTAAAAAAAAAAAAAGAAACTTCGGTGAACAAGTTAATACCAGTGCTAAATGTCTCAATAAAATAAACATGTAATTTGAACAACACAAACAGAAATAAATGTCAATAAATAATAATGAACTAAAAATTAATGTTATGTTATCGTTTTTTTTTTTTCATTTGACACTTTATAAGCATATTATAATAATTTAGCATATAACACATTGTCTGCATGTGAACAAACTGTGGAAATAAATCACAGTATTGCAATGTAATAAAATATAGCTAATCTAAAGAGGAAATTTATGTATTTTAACCAGATGAATAATAGCAATTATTTGAATAATAACTGCATTATCTTTGCGTTGCAAGTTCATCTATTGTTAAGCCTTTTAAGAAGCATTTTCTCATTAGTTTTCCAACTTCTGTCTTCCATTTTTAAAAAGCTCCGCGAATAACGTAATTTATTTAAGTCTTGACCATTATTAGCTTTTCGGGAATGGCAATGAATCATTCAGGACCCCTCAGACAGACCGAATAAATCATTCTTTCAACTTCATCATCTGTCTCAGCAAGTTTACTTCATCACGAAGCGTAAGGGGTTGCTCTCAATCTTCATTTAAAAGTGCGTAAAAGTTATTTCGCGATTAATTTTCATTTAGAACAATTCAAACAGTTCTTAACCGTAACTGCCTTTTCGCCCTTTTTAAGTTCGTATCACCAGATTCGTAGTTGTCAAGAGTGACATTTTTCTGAAAGCTTTCATTTTTATCTCAATTTTAGAAAGATATTAATAACAAAGCTTCTATTTTTTTCCTACTTTTCTAAGTTCGCGCTGGAGTATAATCTCGCCTTCATTAAAAATTTCTTCCCTTGACTGAATTAATGTCAGTTACAGTTATAGTTAGCGCTCACTTAAAAGTTGAATTTTGTCGACAGGCAACGTAAAGAATCTTCTCTCTTTAGCTGTCTCTGAGGGCACTGAAGAAAAATTTATGAGGTTATTTATGAATTATTAATTATGGTAAAACCAACGCAAAATATTTAATATTCTTTTTTTCCCGCCATGCAAAAAATTAAACTGGGGTTTTCAAAATCATGCTTGAATTCCTTGTTTCATAGGTTGTACAAAAATCTTTTGTTTTGTCCAACAAAATTCTGTAATCATAACATGTTTATACAAATTTGCATATATATCTTGTGCCTTAAGGCAATACATGAAGACATGTTTTTTCTTTGTTTAGCATACAATGCATTTTTTTTAATAGAAATGTATAGATATTGAAGAGTTGATACTTAATATATATGAATAAATTCATATATAAAATCAACACAAATCTATGCAATATACGAGAGTGTAAACTTTTTAAATGTGAATAATAAATTTTCTTTGCTTGTGTGAAGTATTTGATGAATATTCATCTAAGTCATCTCACGGTGTTTTTTAGATAACTTAATATATTCAAATACAAAACCTCATTTTATTTACAGGCTTAGACACTGGCGTAGCTAGTCCCAAGTGAGCCCTGTATCAAAAACTTCTTGGAGTCCCTTTAAAATTTCACGATTTTTTTGCATGCATATGTTGCGGCCCCATATCATTGATCTGGGGTCTCCAAACTTTTTAGGCATAAAAAATCTGTCTTTTCTTCTTACTGTTTAATACAATCTATCTTTTGATTGGGGTAAAGATTCTCAAGCAATACTCTCATGACAGGACTGTTAGTACAAAAAGCAGATACCTGTGGTTCTGTGAGGGTAAGAAAGTCTGTCATGTACTAAACGCCTTAGTAATCAAATAAATGCAATAGTTTTGATTGTTAAGGCCTTTGTTGGCAATATCTTTACTACGATTCACTTCTTACGCTGGATGTTTTTAGATGAAGCAATCTTTTAGATTTTGTCTTACAGACATCCGGGACAATGGGTTAAAGAAGAATATTAGCCTTCCCCTGCAAATTCAGGTTTTGCCTTTAATATTTTTAAATTACGTATTTGACATCTATCAGGCTTTGGGCCTCTTAGAATTCCTGGGCCAACCCACGATGCAGGGGTTGCGAGGGAGTACGTTACGCTACTGATCGCAGAATTAGTAACTGCAACTAAATAACTTACAGTAGAACGTCGTTTATCCGAATCAATTGGGACCGGAAACAGTTCGGATATGCGATTGTTCGGATATCCGAAATCCGAATACGATCCATGCAGTACATGAAACCGGACACTACACGAATATTGAAAATCATCACATGCGGGAAATGTGCTTGAGGAAAAACCAAAATAGGTGCAAAATGTCGCAATTTTACCTTGATTGTGGAAAATAATCACTTAACTTTCTTTCGCTGTACCATTGTACACCTTCGTTTTTTCACTGCAAGGTCTCTGATTCTCTTCAGCAGCAGTAGTTGAGTAGGACAGCGCTCTGGTTGTTGTTCGTACTACTCCATAGCTGTCTCTAGCGCAGAAACGCGTCAGCATTTGAGGAACCCTTGCTACTTTCGTTGTTGTCCTCGTCTTCATCCGTTTCATCGTTGACAGGGCCGGATTCTTGCATGGAAGTCACAATCTCGTCTTCATTTAGCTCTTGAAATCCACATTCTTTTTCGTTTGCTTCCCTCATAATTTTCCTTTTCTTCGCACCATGTTCAGATTCATGTTTTGACGCAAAATTTAAAATGGTTTCTCGGCATTTTTTTTCCCTCAGAAATTGTTGCCTTTCCAACATTTTAAAACTGTGCTAGAGATGCTCCACTTTCTCCCTTCGCGAGACGCAATATTTCAAGTTTTATCTTTATGTTCAAGACGTTGCGCTTCCATTTTAAATTCGAAGCCATAGCAGTTCACATCTCAACAAAAGAGAACGTATACTACACCCCCTCACTTGGAAAGAACACACACAACTGAAATTCCCCAAATATCCCTCACCTTGGATTTTCCTGTCACTTTTGGCTTCACGCGAAACAACTGTTGGACATTGCACTGTTCAAAAATGTATCCAGACTTTGGTTCGGATATTTGACGCTCCGGATAATAAAAGTTCGGTTAAAAGACGTTCTAATGTACCTCATTGCTCGTGGGAATAATGTGTAGCTGATTTTGAAAAAACAAGCATTTGAATATTTTTAATTGTATCTTGACAATTCGAATTAACTTTAATTATCATTCTACAGATAATATCTACGAATGTTTTAGTGTCCTTTTCTACTATAATTTACTTCCATACTCTTTATCGCACAGTTTTATGTAAAAGTTTTTATTGCAACAATGTATCCAATTACTTATCATTGAACAACTGTCTGAAACTTTGGAAACTTTTCATGCATCCTCCTAATGGCTTTCAAATAGCTATAAATAACACATTAGCTCATAATCTAGATTTAAAATCTAATTTTGGGATTACATCTTATTTTTGATGCAGGCTTTTCAAGAGTAATTCTTCTCTGAGGCACCGTATTTACTTCCCTCTATAGTGATTTTCCCATTCAAAAGACAGCAAACCCCCGCTCAGCTCCTTTCTTTTTACAAACTTTGATTTTAATCTAAGTAATCTAATCGAAGAGTATGAAAACAAATCTTTCACAAAATGATGGATCCGAGTATACACATGGGAAATAAAGAAAAAATAAAGGAAAAGGAAAAGAAAATTAAGGAACTTGTACCCTGTAAGGCACCTTTTTGATCACAGTACCACCGAAAGAACAGAATCCAAACTTTATCAAGGAAAAGTTGTGCCCACCTTCTCTTTTTGTTGATGGTACAAAGGCTGTAAGTCGATTAGTTTTAGGTAGATTCTTGATGAGAAAATGACAGGGATTTTGAGGTCCTTGATTAACTTTGTTGTTCGAAATCACGATAGGCTACCCTCATCAATCAAGCTCAGGGAGTCTGACGTCACCATTCCTTATTCTTCATCCAATCCCCGGGAGGGGGCGGAGATTGGATGGAAGTGAACAAATTGAGAACGGGTTAGAGTTAGTTTGGCCAAAAAATTTTGTGTGAGGACTTTGTTTATTAACCACCAATAGTTTATGCAGCTTTTTTTTCGTATATGACTAGTAAGAAATTTTAGTGGCTTAGAAATTCTATAATAATTAATTGGTTTTTTAAATTTTTGTGGAACTCTAGAAAATAACATCTAGGTAATGGACTTTTGAATTCATAATTTTATTCGTTGAAACTGGAGGTCTTACAATATAATTATTAAGTGTCCAAATATACTATCAAATTCTGCGAGAAAGACTGAGAATTAAATAGTAATTTTTTTATTTAAATGAACTAAATTACGAATTCTTAGTTTAAAAATATATTTCTGAAAGCTTATAATTTAGGGAACAAGTAATCACAACTAAATAGAAGACGGAAAATAAATATAAGTTGCAATACAAATTGTTTTATTTTCATAAACAGTTTAAAAAAGGGATCTTAATCCCCCCCCCCCGCTTATAAAAACGTTCCGAGTTCTTCAATGTTCATTGAAGATTATTTTATAATATGAAAGAAAAAGGGGGGGGAGAGAGAGAGAGACTGTTGATTGACAAAAACAGCTTTTAACTCCTTAACTACCCCAGGCTAAGTGGCGTAACATACACCCCCAAACCCCCACATTGCGAGTGAGGGATTCTAGGGGCACCAAACCTGACTGACGCCAAGTACGTATTTGGGCTTGGGTCACAAAACCTTACTTTGCAGGGGGGAGGGGCTAATATTCTCCGTTACGCCACTACGCAGGCTTATATACATGATTCGCTTTACCGATGCATTAACTGCCACTGGCGTATATATACGCCTTTCCGAACTATGAACTTCTGCATTGCACTGCTATTTGTAAAACTGTTCTGTAGGTTTTGGAATGCAATGCAATGACCTTGACAGTGTTATCGTACGATTGATTAATTTCACTGTAGGATTGACTTATTTAAGCCATTTCTTTCCCCTCAATACACCTGTGTGAAAAGTGGTGGCACAGGGGTGCGAATTGTGATACATTTTCTTGGCAGTTAAGGGTTAAAAGCGGTGAGTGTATTTAAAGAAATGGAAACTAAGATTGCTAAATCTTTTATTTTGTGTGTGGTCATTATTAAATTCAGTAAGAATCATCATTAATTTTTATTTTTTAATCACACCAAAATTGTTTCAAAAAATATTATTAAATGTTTCTGTTGTTAAAATGTTTCCACGGTTATGCATGAATTTAATTTGCTCTAATAATTAAAAAAATCCTTTTTACAAAACTTTTTATTTTACTTAAGTAATAATATTCATTAATAATTAAGTAACAGAACAAAAATATAAAATAGAGAATTTGACAAATGGAAATTTTGAACTGATTCATTAATGAAGGGGAGAAAATACCTCTTATCAGTAATTTTTTTTCTTCTAAAACCATTCCAAATACTTTTTAAACTGAGAAATTTTAGAATAAACTATAAAAATAATTTGGAAAAAAATTCTGCTCTCAATGTCATGTACTAATTCTCTGAAGAAAAAAGCATTTTCATACTCATACCTATTATTCTATAGCCAAGCTTCGAAAGAAATATTTCCTTCCATGTTATCCTCATGAACATCATCTTATTTGTAACATTTTTATCTCTCTGTAATCTCATAAATATCCCATTCCATCAAAGAGAAGCAATAAAAATGCCTTCATCAACTAGCGTTTAGGTCTTATAATTCTTTTGGTACATCCGCTTATGTTACTTCCGGAATTTTCAATCATCCCAGACTGGATCAATGTCTATGAGCCAATTATTCTCATATGACAGATTCTTGTAGCTTCTTCCTCAGTTGTATTCTTTTTAATTCAATCATGAAACGAGATGGCGATGGAACGAGATAATGTTTTTGATATTCAATCATATTAAAGGTATTATTCAACGCACGTAAAATAAACCGAAATTGGATTCGGAGCTGTTTTTTAGATTTTATTGCATGATTTTATTTTAATATATTGAGTGTTTTTACAAAAAAAAACCAAAAAAAACAAAAAAAGAGAGAGATTGATAAGAATAACAGAATTAAAATTTAACAGTGTATTTTTTAATTTGTTATTTTAAAAAATAGATCGAAACTAATGCGAATTTCATAAGAAATTTAAAACGTCTGAAGGTATCTGACTACTTACAACAACCTTTTAAAAAAAAAAAAAAAAAAAAATGGAGATATGGGGATATACATGTTTAGTACATTTTAAGAAAAATATGCTAAAATTAAAAAGAGGAAAGGAAATTATTAATATTAAAATGGGAAAAATGGGTAAAAATTTACAAAAAATAACATAAACGTGGCCCATTTTGTACCAAAAGTCTATGAGCAAATTTTCATTTTTACAATGCTGATGCGTTGCTATGTTATTCATTTTTGAAATGACCTTCAGGATAAGAGATATTTTAATTTTTACAAAAACTAGAGCACTTTATCTTCGTTATTATATGATATTGCATAAGAAAGCAGAGATTATATTAACATAAGGGACTGTACATTTTGTAATAAAACTGTGTTTGATAAATCTTAAGGTTAAAACACTTCTATTATACAGAACATACACAAAAAATTTTAGTTCATTATTTTCAAATCTTTTTGAGTAATCGCTGGCCCCATTCGAGCATTTAAAAAAAAACACATTTCGAGTAAAACGCGTTTTAAAATATGACACCTTTCTCAAAGTACTCTTACTGAAACACGTATAGTTTTTGCTCCAGTGAACGGAAAATAATAAATTTGGTATTTCTATAAAGCTAATAAGATGTACGGGAACGATTTCCACTATTGGCTGCAAATCATGACATTTGGCAATCGCCTTTGATTTGACAAAATTGATCTATGATTTAATACGTTAAGTACAAAAAGTATTTTTTTTCCATATTCTTTTAGCTTGTGTGTGTACCCTGAGAAGTGTTTATGTTAACTTACCTTAGGAGATACCCACTAAAAACTATTACTAATTTCAAATTCACGCTGTAAAAAGTATTGGTTTAAGTGTAGTTTAGGGGGGGGGGCATTTGGATTCGGCGATTTTTATCTAGTTGTCATAGATAGCTTGGCTATCGAATTTGGTTGCCAAAAACATCTATTGCTAAATGATGTGGCTTGGCGAACGATTTCGGTTACCAAAAGAAATTTACATCGACAAGGGCTCCCCTAATCAGCACTTTAACCCGCATTTTCAAAAAAGTTAAAAGCTACTAGAGAGAAATCATTAAGCACCGTAAGGTGCTTAGAATGAAATGAATTAAAACATATAATTATTTGTAGTGTGTATATATATATATATATATAAACAATTTATAAAATATATTTTTAAAAAAGTTGCTATCAATCTGAAAGTATGCTTTGCCATGATAATGCTACATTAACTGTAGGATAAATATTTATTTTATTTTGGGATATTGAGCAAAAAAGGCTATTATATCCCCTACAAGATTTAAGAAATATTTACAATTTAGCAGATATCAAAATATTTAAAATAAATTTAAATTAAAATAAATTTAATAAATTAAATTTGTTTATGATTATTGCATGAAATCAAATTGTAGGTGCCAAAAAAAGTTTCAAATAAAATTATATTTAAATAATTTTTATAGTAATAAATTTTATAATGTAATTTTTTTGATTAACATATTTTTAAAAAATGTTTAGAGTTGAGATTTACAGTTTATTCTTCAACATTTGTGACGGATCTATACGTGACCTTCAACTAACCTGTCCTTTTGGGAATTCCTTTGGGCAAGCAAATTTTAACCAATCTTCTCCTAAAAGAAGGAAACGTGTTATGCAAATTAAGTTTAAGTTCTGGCTGCCACCTTATATTAAGTTGATATCTAGAGTGTTAAAGTAATAGTGAGGACATTAAATACGTAAGCTCTGCGTAAAGTAATATTAAGGAGAGAGAGAGAGAGAGAGAGAGAGAACAGCTGCAGTATTGAACATATTCTCCCCAAACGTGAATCTCGTCTCTTCTCTGTATTGCTTATCTGAATTATCCTATTTAGAGTGTTATTTGTGTTTGAGTTGATTATAGTGATAAATAAAATAATTGGAATTTATCATGTCGAATGATCCTTTAATTCCTTCCATACCTTTAGCTGGGCCACAGCGTGGAAGGGATTTAAACTCATTTCACATTCACTACGAATGGTTTAAAACATATTTTAGACCTATTATATAGTATACATCTATTACATAATTTAGAAGATATGTTCTATCTACAGCTCACAAGAAAAGCATGAAATAACAAGAAAATTGTTTCCAAAAATTTTAGAAAAATCTAGCGAAATGAAATTAATGTGTTGAAAGTTTACTTTAAACAGAAAAAGATTACAAATGCTAAATAATATTCGAAAATTGAACGTCATAGTAATTTTTTTAAAGTTATTGTTTAATACCTATCGTAGCTGAAACTTTTATGAAATCATTTCAGTTGCCTTAGATGTAATATCTTTTGTCATATGGATTTTATCGTCACATTCTCTATATCCAGCTCATTATGACGATCTATGTTATTATACGAGCGAATAAAAATATTTGCTGCTATTCGATTCCTCCTTTAGTGCGATGTCTAGACGTTTGAGAAAAAAATCGTCTGCAATCTTCCGCCATTTCGAATTACAGCTATCTGTATCATCTCGTCTAACAAGTAAATGAACTTAATTAGTAATATTCGAAATATAAAAAAATATTATTTAGTAACTAATTTTGTGAATTTATTTTTCGAAGTGATAATTTTTTTACAGCTGTGAATAATTCTCATATGATATTAAATGATTTTAGCTGTGATGATTTAAAAATTATTTTTATTACACAGCTTCCTTAGATTAAAATTATTTGAAGTAGGAAAGATTTATATATATTTTTCTGAAAATAAACAAAATTATATTCTTAGTTGATGAAAAAAAATAGTTGTATTATTAAAATACTAATATTCTCTATAATTTTTCATACAACACTTATTAAAAATGTTGCGATATTTTAAGAAAATTCTGAAAACTTATAATTTTGTTATGAGAATTGTTTTGTTAGCTAAATTATATTCTAATTCTTAAAACTGGAGAAAATTTGCTATTGAGTTCAAATAGCATAAATTGATATTAATATTTTTTTTTCTTTCCTAAAATTTCTTTCCTAAAATTTCTTTATTTTTTATATTATTTTTTATTAAAATTTTTTTAAAATTTGTTTTCATGATTTATAATATTTGACCAAAAGCAATTAATATTTTTTTTTTACAGTTTTATTTTGAAAAACATGATATAGTACGTTTTTGCTTATTTGTCAAGTTTAGTAGCATCTCTAAAATCATAATACGCTAACAGATTAACACAATTTAAATATTAGTTCCTTTATTTTCTTAAATCTGTTGTGTTTATTATTTTATATTAACATCATATAATAATCAACTTTCGAACTATCAGAAATGGTATTCATCAATAATTTGTTGGAATTTGGTCTACCGTAACTAAATGACATCTTAAGAATTTTTTTCTGAACTTAAAAATCTGTGTCAAGAATAATTGTTTCCCTTGAATGTTAACAGATTAACAGAAGGATTAACTACAGAGAAACAATTATTTAACGTCATTTCCTTAGTTGATATGTGGCCCAAAAAGTTTTTTTCAAGTTTTTAGTATACTTTACTGAGACTGTTACATCTGTTAAAAATAAATTGCTGTTATCCTACTAGAAAATCAAAGACATTTATTGCCAACTTTTAAACGTGTTTTTTTAAAAAAATATTTTAGGTGACCATTATATATATATATATATATATATATATATATATATAATATATATATATATATATATGGAGTTATATAGAATAAAAAAAACAGTTATATTTGGTGTTAATATTCCTTTCTCTTTACTGCAGTAAATAATGTAAATTTTAAATTTATATAATTTTACATGAAAAGTATTCTGTGAGTGTGTGTGTAAAAATTACTCTACTTTTTAAAAAAAAATTGTGTTACCTTATATTGATATATTCAAGCCAAAATAACAATACATTTCTTAAGTTAATGGAAGCCAAGATAATTTATAAATGTTTTTCAATTATTCAAAAATATTTTTAATAACTGGCAAGTACCTTTTGCAAAAGTAATCTCTTTTTTCCTTATAATTCTGTAAATTCTTGTAATCCTATTTTAAGTTTACATTAAAATTAGATGAAAGGCATAATTTGTTACACATGCATCTCAATGAAACTAAATATCTGCACTGATTATAAACCAAAGGAAAATGATTAATAAAGATGTTTTCATAATTCGCATTGCATGAATAATTATTATTTCTAATTATAAAATCTTAATTCTAAGTTCTTCATTGATGAACTTCATTAAACAAATTTACAGTTCTGACATAAAATCACAATCAGTGAGAAAGCTAGAATATAATTAGTTATATAGTATCTTTTGTGAACTAAGTTCCTGATTTAAATTTAAGAATTGCTTTAATTTATTTTAATCCACTGCCGTAACTTCGACATGTTTCCGCACAGAATTAGTTTAAATGTATTCGTTTGATGAGTATCTATCTAGATTTCTACTTAATAAAAGATTAATAAGGATTTGTAATTAAGCTCATCCTACTTTATGCATGGAATAATTATTAACTGCTTTTGTTATTGTAATACATATCTTAAATCCAAAGATTTATTTCTATTCTAAATGCGTGTAGTAAAATAGGAGAAATATTTATCTCTCAAGCCAAAATAATTAGTAATGTAAATTAGACTTATTAATAATGTAATTAAGCCCATTAGAATGCATTAAAATTGGAGAAATGTTTATTTCTGAAGTCAAAATAATTATTAACATCAAGTTTTTTAAAAATCGAAAATGGTAACAAAAAACATTGTACTCATAAACTAATCACATGATAAATACGTGTTCCCCTTTGAATGCAAAACAGACATTAAACTAATTGTACTTGTTGTTCTATTTGTAAAACTTGGATAAAATTTAAAATTTCATAACAAAGAATTTATGTTAAAATGCTATGAAAAAAAATTTCTTCAAAAGATGTAAACATTTAAGAAAATCTTATTTTATACAATACTTTTAAATAAAGTGCATTTTTCTTCGTTTGTGCGTTGTTGTTGTTGACACATTTGTACTTTTTAAAAGAAAATTTCTGAAAAAGGTCAAAAGTTGGCAACATCGAAGCGCATGAACTGATTAGCTGGAAACACATGGTTCCTTTTATTGTGTGTCTATGACGTCACATGAGTTTTTGAACTGATTGGCTAAAAACTCGTGGTTATTATCATATAATATCACGTCACATGAATTCAGCCCATTCTATTCAACATTTCTTCGTAATTTAAATATATTGAACTGGGCTGAAATGTTACACTTCTATATATTCTTCTGGTAGGATTATCACGCCCCCTACGGGGTCGCGCACCCCAGTTCGAGAAACTCTGCATTACAAGTAATAATTTATTATCCTAATTAGAGCTAAATTCCTACTATTAGCTCACTTGTTCCCTATATATGTATATATATCTTGTTCAAATTTTCAATCGTTAATAAAATACTTTCTATTCATCCAATCAAGTCCAAACAAATTTTTTAAAATTTGTAGCGGAGAACACTTGATGTTGATGCAGTTTTTTTTAAACAAAATATTCATTCATTAATTACCGTTTTTCGACGCCAATTTAGATTTGTCTCAATTGTTGTAACAATGTAACTGTTAAAACAATGACAAAAGTTAGCATCGAAAACCGATTTTTCGCCCAAATTGAGTGTGCATTGTTACAAATAATGCAGATAAATCCTGCTCTTTTTTCAATTCCTACTATTGGTTCACTCTCTCCCTATATATATATTAGCTGACCCGGTCACGCGTTGATGTGGCTTTGTTTAAAAACGTTAGTTCAATGTTATTCTAAGCTGTTCAATGCAGTCAAATTAATCTTCGTTTAGAATTTTGGAGGGTTGAAATAAAGTATAAAACAACATAATTATTTTAATTTTGCATTTCATTCATCTCCTATTTGAGTGTAGTATAATGCATGAATTACTAACGAAGTCGCTGAGTAACAACATATGAAGATTTAACTTTATAAATGTGTTGAATAACGTTGATTCTTTGCAATTTTTAAAATTATTTTTATAATTTTAAAGTATAACAACAAATAATTTTATACAACTAATCGCTAATCGGTGCGCAATATTTTTCGGTAACCCGTATTTTGCTAACTCAAATAGATGCAACGGTTTCCGCACACGTGAGCATGTAACATCTAGTTGCCCATTCGCGAAACATGGATTTTTTAAGTCCAAATATCAAATGAATATTGTTCGGGTTTCAGATTCATTTATGGTCATCGCGAAAGCCAAGCGAATCGGGAATTGAAGCCTTTTGAATGGTATTAGGGATTCTGACGGTATCAGTGGAATACCTGGCAACAGATTCCGTAGCAGCAGAACCGAGTTTCGTTTAAACTTTACAGTCAAAATGTTTGCTTCAGGAAGTTCCCGGTATAATTCTTTTGATGATCAAACGTGCACCGTTGCATTATCTAGGGGAATTTAAGTTACGCAGATAATAACCAGGGAACCAACCAAAGATTATGTGGTGACATTCCTGATACTCCTAGTGAATTCAAAAACTCGGTTGGAAAATTTACGGTTTGGTTTTCATCAATAATAGTGTCGATTGGTTTAAAAGGCGTTGGATCAACTGGCAACAACCCTGAGGCTGGAAGTTTATTTCATCGCAATATCAACATTTTTTCTGATTAAGTATCAGGATTACAGAGACAATAATTATCTAGATAATTATTCAGTATATCCGGAAAGACACTCTCAACCAGTTCCTTTTTGCCTAAAGAACAGCACAGAAATCGTCTGGTTATTCCATGCATTATGTATTGAGATGAAGTTCTACTTAACCCTTTCTAATATTCAGTAGTTGGTTAGGAAATATTAGCTCAGATTGACCATCTTGCAAATGTACTCGCGTGTTTATGGTCAGTTGAAGTGTTTCCACGTTTCGAGATCAAAACGATTGTTTTAAACAGGCGTTAATCTCATGAGAAAAAGTAGAGCTTGTAATGGCTGTTAATGCCTGTCGGAAATCACCAGACAGTAATACAACAGCAACACCGAATATTCTCTCGTTGCCATTTAAATCTTGCAAAGCTCTATGTAATGCTTTTAGTGACACACTTATCCCTGATCATGACTGAATTCATTTGCAATACTGTAGCCAATCCACTCTTTTTTTCAATGGTACATATTGCATCTTGTATTTTATGAATGTCCAATGGCAGCTGAGGCGGAATGTTCAGTTTTTCCACCATCAAACAAAGTGACAACATATCCCGAAGTTGCAATTTCCTATTGCAATCATATTTTCGCACGACTGCACCTGAAAGTTCAGTTGCTATAGGGAATGAAAATCCGGAGGTGTGGAACTCGAACACAAAGCCATTTGACCTCATTCCAGCAATATCCAAAAAATTTATGGAAGCTTTTGAAATCCGTATTCAGATTCTCGTTCCCACCCCGAAAGCACTCGGGGCCCACTTTCGACGCCCCTGCTCCTGCAAGTTCAGTCTCTGAAGGGGACATTACGGTCGGCCGGCATTATCCGGCAAAGTTACGGGAGTTTCTAAAATCTGATTTCAGATTATTCTTGTTTTCCTTCCAGAAAAACGCCAGGAAAGCATTTCTCTCTCCTCAAGAATTTTAAAGCAAGCCCCTTCCCCAGTTCGTGCAAAATACTTTCGTCTGGCATTATTTGACGTAGATATGAGATTATCTTGAATTGGATTGAGAATATTCGGATTGGCAATCCCGAAATACAATCAAGATCCACTTTTTGCGTCTCTACGTCGGAAAGTTAGGCTAGTACTGCTGTCCGAGAATATTCCGATCCCCTTCATTATCTGGCAAAAATACAGGAAATTCTATGTTACGATTTCAGACTCACTTCAACCATATCAAATTACACCAGGAATACACTTTTCCTGTGCCAAGACTTTAAAGGTGAGCTCCTGCCCAGGTTTGCGTAAAAGACGGTCATCTTGAATTATCCAGCAAAGTTATTGTTATTTCTCAGACTGAATATCAGATTAGGATTATCCGTTTTGAAATACACCAGGGGCCAAGTTTTAAAGATCCAAGGCATTTAAGGCAAGCCCCTCCTACGGTGTGTCTAAAATACGGTCGACTGGCATTATCCGGCAAAGTTATCAAAACTCCTAAAATTCAATTTCAGATTCTCATTTCACGCTTCGAAATGCACACGGAGCTGACTTTTGATGCTCCAGCGCGAGCAAGTTCAGTCGCTAGAGAGAATAAAAATCCGGACGCGGGACTCGAATCATATGCCTTTTCTCCTAATTCAGACAATGTCCGACAAGTTTAGTAGAGTTTCTGAAGTATGATTTTAAATAATCGTTTCCCGCCCCTATATACAACTGGGGATTACATTTGTTCCCCTGAGCCGGCAAATTCAGTTCCTGGAAGGGGCATTAGGATCGTACGGCATTATCTGGCAAAGTTACAGGAATTTCTAAAGTTCGATTTAAAACTCTCGTTCACCATCCCGAATTGCAACAGAAACGCCCTTTTTCCGCACCAAGACATTAAGGGTAAGCTCCTACCACGGTTTCTATAATAAATGGTCGTCCTGAATTATTCGGCAAAGTTACAGTTATATATCAGATTAGATATCAGATTCGGATTATTCATTTTAAAGTACACCATGGTCCAAGTTTTCACGATTCAAGGCTTTTAATGTAAGCCCCTGTTATGGTGTGTCTAAAATATGGTTTATACGGCAAAGTTGCGGTTATTTTTAGGAACTGACTCGAAAATCGGATTCCACACCCCGAAATACGCCAGGCACTTAATTTTCGTGCATTTTGGTTTGCAATATCTGCTTCCACAGACACATGAGCAATGCCACATTTTGCGATTATTCCCTTACGGGAATCTGGCAACGTTTTTTCCGAATTCTTCACATTTCAGGCAATAAAAAAATTATGGCGTGATTAATTGAAATTAAAACCATCCTATGTTTTAAGTTGGGCGAAATGACACACAGTATGCAAAATTATATTGTGATCGGTTGAGTAGTTTTGGAGTCCATCGCGGACAAACACTGTGACACGTATATTTTATATATAAAGATATATATATATATATATATATATATATATATTGTTCAAATTTTGAAACGTTAATAAAATACTTTCTATTCATCCATTCATAAGTAGGAATTGACTTAAATTTTTTTTTTATATTACTTGTTAATCTTAAAAACACATGGAATTCCAAAATTATCACAGAGCGTAGCATAAATAACCCTATATAAATGAATCTACAGAAAACTCTTAACAAAATACACACTAACCATCCCCCAACCCATTTTCTTTATTTGCAGATATTTTTTCCCTCCTTGTAGAAAGGATGGTAACTCAATTGAGGCGCATTACCAACAGAATACCGAGGAAAATCAGGATGGGCATATCTATTTATTCTGTGTCAGAAAACGAAGGGACGTCACTGAAGACGATAATAATTCCTCCGTACCCAAACCATCGAGTTATCCTCCAGTCTCTATCCCTTTCAATCGGAAAGGACTCTGACTGCTGATGAGCTAATGTGGCTGAAGAAGTGGAAAGATAATAAGGTTACGTGGTGTACCTCCAGCCCCAGGTACTGAGAGCTGACATTTCCAACAAAAAGAACGGGAGAGAATGGATCTTCGACGAAAGGAACCAATTGGTGGTGAGGATTTTGTTTCTCCGACCAATAGAGATTTGGTTCTGTTTGTTTGGATGTGGTTTCGATGAAGTTAAATTTTTGTTTTGTGTAGCTTTAATTGAAAATATGTGAAAATTGAATTCTCAGAAAGATTGGCATCCACAAATGTTTCTGTCACTATCAATTTCTTTTAGAAGATGACACATCTATGAATTTAATTTAGGGTTATTTATTTATTTATTATTATTTTTTTGCTGGAGAAAAATTTAAGCATTGTTTTCTGTCGTTCTGGGTGAATGATAACAATACGGTGACTAGTCTATAATGGTTCTATCTGAGTTCCTTCTACTAATTTTCCTTTTGGGGAATTTCTGGTCTTTAAAATTTTTTTTATAATAAAACTCCGTTTCGAAGAAGAAAACATGATTATGTTAATTTAGACTACTATATATAGTCTAGGTTTTCAGGTTAGAGAGAGAGAGAGGAGAGAGATAAGATCGACTGCTATCGGACAGAGATTAATCAAATTGAATGTGAATCGTGGATATTTAATATTGAATAATTGAATTACTTAAAGTGACGAATTAGTACTCTGAAATTAAATATAAATTAGATAGCTAAGAAGTCAAAGCAATCGCCTTGAGTAAGTGTGGTTAATATTGCAGTTTTTTATATCTCCCTTACCTCGTTTATTGTCTGCATAGTGATTAATTGGGGGCATCTCTTAGACTGGATCGATTGAATTTGTGTGGTGATTAAAATTGAGAATGAATTAGATTGTTTTGTTAAACTGTGGCCAGTGTTCCTTCCAATCCTCCTACACCTTTAGGCGCGCAGGCAAGATTATTACGTATTAAAAAGTAATTATATTTCTAAAATTTAATTTTTTTGGGAATTAACTTTCCTTAACATATATTATTAAACATTATTGTGTCTTTTTATGTTTTTGTGCGCCGGCTGAGCGTCATGGTTGGTTTATCGCTAACCTTCTACACCTAAGGTTGCGGGTTTGACCCCGGGGAATGTCGGTGGATTTTCATGATACCGAAAATCGACAGCGGTCATGTCGTGTTAAATCTCCCTTGAGTGTCTGTTTGGCTTTGGTGCTCTCGGCAAAATTAAATCCTGGAACAAATTCACATCGTCAGATCTCAGGTGCCTCTCTCCCTCTAGGGAAAAAACTGGGCGTCAAAATTACCTGCTGCGATTGATGCCACACTAAGAAGAGATACCAGCCTCCGGGAATATATGAGGTCTGCAATGTGGGTAAAACACCAATCTGCAGCCCATTAGAAGTAAAAAAAAAAAATTTTTTTGTGCTTTCTTTAAAAAAAAAAAAAGAGTATCGCCATTTCATTTATAATTCAATATTTTTGCTACACAAGTACTTTTTCATCAATACATATATTTGAAAAAGTTTGATATTTAATTTGATTCTCTCTCTTACGTTTCAAAAGGATATTTATGATCACGATTTTGTAGATAGTGTACCTAGGGTTCGATTTCTAGTGCCTCATAAGACCCGCTGTGTAGAGGAAGCCTATGCACTTTAAATATGAAAAGGCTCAAAGTTCATCCGTTGGTATGATTGGAGATGGGAATGCAAGCTCAAATGTCGTCTTCGTCACTTGACCTAGGCTAAAAATTACGAGGTCAGTCGTCAATAGCCCTCGATTTGCTTTATAGCGCAGCATTATAACACTATCACTTTCACTCATTCACTTCATTAGTGTATTTATTATCAATATTTATGACTCATATACTCTTTCATAATTGAAAACTTGCATATTGTACACATTTCAATGCAGATCTCAAAGGAACCTTTTGGAAATATGTTTCTAGTTTTTAATCACAAACAAATATTGGAATTGTAAGAAAGTGATAAGAAATAAAATTAATTTTTTTCTTACCATTCACACTCAAAATTGGGTACTTATGTATTATACAGTTGACCAACTTCGTCAAATCAAAAGACATCGCCAAATAACGCAATATGCAACCAATGTTGGAAAACTTTTACCCTTTATTGTTCCCACAATAATAATAACGATGACAGAATTTGGCGACTTTTTCGTCTTGCGATGTCTTCTCATTTAATAAATTTGTTCGACGTTATATTGCGTAAGTACCCAAAATTGTTATTTTTACTTACCCATACATAATTATTTGTTTTTTAGCTGTAGTTTTAATGAGAAAAATAAAGTGGATGTGACCTCATATCTAAAAGGTTATCCAAAAGGCTTATATTTTCTTCTTAATTTTGATATTATGTTGATACTTTGTAATAGTACTAAAATTTATATGCAACAAGTTTTTCACGAAAAATACAGCTTAATCAAAATGATTTTTGTATGATAAAAACTGTTAAAACAAATCTTTTTCTAAAAATAAATAATAGTCTTGCATTTATTGTAAGCAAATCTAAATTTAATCAAAGCTCATTGGGATTATTCTGAAAATCTAAAAAAAAAAATATGTATAAGTTTATGTATCCTGAAAATTTTCATGCCTATATATAATATTAAATAAAAGTTATTACAAATGGAATTTTCTATAATCCGCTTAAGTTTTTAAACCTAATTTCTTAAATTCTTCTTGAAATTAATTTTATTTACAAATAATGACGAAATTTTAATCGTTTTTGCTCGAAATAGTTTAAATCTTTTGGTGATTATCTAGAATTTATCTGAACAATATGCTTAAATTTTCATATTTTTATCAGAAACGTGGATGAGAATTACACATCTAATCTTACTCATATTAAACATATATCTCTAGGTAATAAAACTATTCGTACGAAATAGTGCCTTTTCTACCAGAGAGAATTAAATTGAAGAAAAAGAAAAATGTTTGTGATAGTTTTAACTCTAATACGAAACACATTTCAAGCGTTATGAAAACAATTCGGATGACACGAAGCAAAATATCTCTATTCATTCTTTTTGTCTATTAATATCTTTTTCTATGAATATGGTATTGTTTGATATTGATGCATAAATATATATATATAAAAAACTACTGACATAAAAATAACATTCTCTCCTTGTCATTTATCGACAACAACAATATTTATGCATTTTTGTTGTTGTTTTTACTGAGAAGGAATTTTCTATTTCTTAGATTCTGATTCCAGAGCAATTGGCATAGACAAAAATTGCAAAAAGTCTTTCTTTGACAACAGCAAATAAATTTTTACGCGTTGCCAATCTTCTAGAAGAAAATCCAATATATTTTGCAATTGTTTTCTATTTCCTTCTCAATCAATATATCGAAGCTAAGAACTCGCACGAAACATAAACACGGAAGAAGATGAATATTGTTTTCTTTCGCAATGCAGTGTGCCATGGGATGTTATAACTTAAATTTGTTCCAACCACAAGATTCTAAATCAGAATAAGTCTTTTGGATTATGAAAAAAAAATTTCTTTCACTTAATTATTTATTTTTTTTAGGAATTCATAATTAAGAAAATATTTGAAACATCATAGATTAAACTGTTTGTATTTACTACCCGCTTCTCTTGACATTTCATGCTGCTGTTTGACCAAATTTTGTTTTAAGTTATTGACTTTTAAGACCCAGTATGAAGAGAGTTTTCGATTGTATTAAAAAAAAATCCTCTAGATCTCGCCCCTTGATTTAAAACGGACAGGACTTGAATCTTAAAAACCGAAGTATATTTGTTTTTTTTTTACGTCAAATCTGTTCTTTGCGGGACGAAAGACAAAACTACTGAACTCAACTAAAGGAACATGCTTTACCAATTTCAAGTCTATTGATCGGATGTTCATAAACGGTAATCTTTATGTATAACGCCCTTTTAAACCCTCGCTAAAAACCTTTGAAGTAGATTTCTACAAAACCCATTCTTAACAGGTCTCTGCTCAACAAATGATCTGTGGCGGTATTTATATAAGCCAGTAACAGCATCCGTTCTGAAGTGATCATTTTGGTCCAGCGGTAAGTTATGCCCTTACGGAACGGAAGGTACCGTGATCGATCCTCCACCATTCGTGACACTGGCTGAACTTTGAAAAAAACCCCACAGCCTTCGCGCAGCTGTCGTGGCGCCATCTACCCTCCACAAAAGCAATAAAAAAGTCGTCAGATCCCCATGACGCTACAAACAAGCCGTCAGATCCCCATGGAGCAACAAACAAGCTGTCAGACACACTTGACGCAATATCCACAACTCACACGCTGGACATAACAACTATATCATTCGTTCACCTACGAATTCACTGGTAGGGGTGTGTGTGGTGGTGGTATGTACATAAGCCAGTAACAGCCTCCGGACTGAAGTGATCATTTTGGTCCAGCGGTAAGTTATGTGCTTACGGAATGGAAGGTACCTAGATCGATTCTCTTTCAGATACATGCTGACCAAATTTCAATTCTTTAAATTTAATATATATATATAGTTCAAAAATGGGAAATTTTTTCCTATATATACCTGCTTCCTTAACCTATCTTGGTAATTGACTTTCTCAAAACCCATTCTTAGTGGATCTACACTCAACGAAAGAAACATGCTAGAGCTAAATTTTTAGTTTATAGGTTTGATAGTTCAAAAACGAGATTGGTTGTATGTTACTCCTTTTAACGCCTCTCAACTCCCTTGGGAATCGATTTCCGCAAAGCCCGTTTTTAGTGAATCTCTACTCAACAAAAGAAATCCGTTTGACGAATTTCATGTGTATTAGTATAATAGTTCCGCAGATCTCGTGATAAATGAGTGAGTCACTTTTCTCCTCCACATAAAGAAATAAATACCTAGTATTGATAAATGTTGATAGTAGAACTACTACGAAAAATATTCGCTGATATTTTTCTATATTTCAGTGAATATATTTACAAAGGTACCTGATACTTTTCTTTCATATTTTAAGGGAATCTACCTTGAAATAAGTGCATTTTTCTTATTAATTCTGGGTCAAAAGTTTCATAAGTACACAAAACACGGATAATTAAACAATTGAATAATTTTGTAAAATTAAAAAAAAAATAGGGTAGTAGTAATCAATGGAAATATAGTATTTAACCTTACTGAATTCATCAATAAAATTATTTTATTCAAATTTCTTAGATAAATGTAAACGATTTTGAAAAAACTCTCAAGCGCTGTTGAACATATCATGATATGAAATAAATTCATATGCCAATAGGGAACAGTGCATGCTGAGTCTGAATTAAAATTTTCGATGGTTGTAAACTTCTTATGAAAGAAAAATCATCGCTAAGTTTAAATTTGGTTCATGTTTGTGATTAATTTATAAGTAAGAGAAATATTTGTGTAGTGAACTATGAACTAGTTACACGCAATAAAAATTTAAAAGTGAATTTCGTTCCATTTTTAATTCTTGATTCCACTTGATTGAACTATGTAAACATCATTCAGTGCACAGGTCTAACACAAAATTCTTTTCTAAATATTTTAACCCTTAATGTGAATTCAAAATAAACTTAGCTTCATGTTTTTAATGAACTTGACTCGCATCATCCATTTAGTATTCACCGACATCGTTTCGAGAGAATCAACAGAATTCAAAAAAACTTCTGAAAATTTAAAAAAAAACCCCGATCCTAACTTAAGCTAACTTAAATCAAATGTGATCCTAAATGCACAGAAATGTAAACAAAGAAAGTCGGAGAGAATAAGAAAAGAGTATCACGTATCATTTACAACGAAAGTACATTTCGTGGCAGTGGACACAGAAAGAAGTGGACACTTTTTTTTGTCCATCGGTGCGAGGGAGTGACCGCCTCTAACCGTGCGTGTTGTTAGGAAAAATGAAAGCTGCCCCTCGCCTTGATTGGCTAATAGGATTTGCCGCTAATGGGCACAGGGAATGAAATCTCTTGGAAGAAGACTTAGGGCCCAAGAAGAAGAGATCAAATTCCCTCGCTTTTCCCCTCTTAGCACAGGTCAGCCCGAAACACCCAAAGGGAAAACATTTCAATTTAATGAGGGTACTTCGGTTTCACTTTCCGTCTTTTTTATTTATCTGGTAATTATTTGGAGTTTTGAGAACTTGTAGTTTCGTTGTGTTTTGGTGCCACTTAAAAGTTCAAAATAGAACCTATTCTTTCATATGTTAGTAAACTAGCTTAAAAGATCAGATCAGAAAAGTCTTTCATGCTTAAAGCATTTCAGCTACATATGTGTGTGTGTGGTACCTTTCAATTGTTAATTAATATATTACCGTGGTAAAGTATAGAAGCAATTGGGGAAAAAGTAACTATTTCATAACCAAGCCAGTATAGTTGTAAAAATCATGATATAAAAAATTTTATCATTATATTTTCAATTTAAAAGTCTCATTAGGAGTAGTACGTATTTCCTAATCTGCTTTGTTTTATATAAAATACAAAATTTCCATACTTCTGCAACCTATGAAAATTTTGGTACTTACGTATTATTGTAACCGTATTGGCGACATTGTATGAAACGAAGCACATGATTGCTAATTAAGCGCCTATGACACATGCGAAATTGGGGTTGCCAACTTGGCGAGTTATCGTGAAAGTTGCGATAGTATTTAAGTACCAAAATTTTTATCTACCTATTTTAGTCCCACTTGAAAATCTGTTTAATAGAGACAATATGCTTCGCCATTTTCAGCATTAAGATGAAGTTAACACCTGAGTAGCACCAAATGCTTCATATGCCACAGTGCCAACATAAGGCCTATAAGAACCTCGATATGCTAACGTCTACACGTTCATTGGTTTTTGCAAAAAAGCGATTTTATGTTATTAAATAAAAATACATGCATTATAATGCTACACGCAGAGCTTTCACTATTTAGCGTTAGTATTTATCAAATAAACAAATAAAGGAAAGAAGCAAAATTAAACACAAAGAAGAAAAATTAAATTATTTTAATATTTTAGCAAAATAAAGGGGGGAAATGACTAAAATAATAACTTTTGTTGACACAATGCCAATAAATATCGTTGGCATTGAGAAGGAGAAGCTTTGGATGTATGTCAGTCCATGTTGCTTGCATTTATTGCCAATGTGCATCGGGTGTAGCAGCGGGTAGTGTATTTTGGACCATTCGTTTGGCAATCATTGATCCTATATGTTCGATGGGCTGCAGAATGGGAGAAAGGGTGAACGAAGACAGGATTAGGAAGAAAAAAAAATTCTGGAACGTTGTATGCCACTAGTGACTTTTTATTATCCTGTTGATACTTGGTCACAGACAAGCCTTGAAGGTAAAGGAAGAACATAAGTTTTCAAAACTTTAGGAGCCTCATATATCTATGGTATACGGTGTCGGTTTATTCATTGGGTACTTGGTGCGGGCGCCTAGGGGACCGGGGCCCAGAAAGGCCCTAGTAAGCTGGACATAACTAGATAATCTGGTAATAAATTTTGATCCGCTATTGCCAAGGAGCCTGTAAAACTTCTGCGCCCGGGGCCAGAAATGAGTTTAAATTGGAGCTGATGGTATACAGCCAAAGATAATCGCAGCAATGGATGCCTTGCTGAAATTTCGCTCTGCAGCAGAAGTCGAATAGTATGGACTGCTACAAATTTGTAGTACTTGGATTATCAATGTGCTGGGTGATTTGTCAATCGTCACCTTCCGCCATGGTTATTGGTGTGACAAAGATGGATCAATCCTACTTTCCGTCGATCCCCCCTCCACTAATTTCATATTCGCTTCAGCGGGATTTGATTCCATCGAATACGAGTACCGATTGATCGGAAGGATAATCTTCAGTTTTGCTATTCTTCTTCCTCTGTCAAATTCGGAGGAAAATCTTCATTTGATATCTCCATTTCCCCTCCCCCAAAGAGTCACTCTAAGTTTTTGGCTAGACTAGCACTAGCGCTAGCGTCCATAATACAGCTGCACCTCGATGCTAATCATTTGTATATCTTTTTGAGATCTAAGTTTGGAACAAATCTGAAGCCTCAGGGATACTTTTTTCATGGTGTTACATTTTAGAGGGTTAGCAGAAAATAATTTTTTTACAGAAAAAAAATACAATGATTGATTATAGGACAGTCTTAAGGTCTCACTGTTGAACTTCACGGCAAATGATCTTTCCCTCAAGAGTTGACAATTTCAAAATTGTCTTGTGACTTCTTGAACGGAGTAAAAACAATAATAACCTCTAGAATTGCCATAAAGTTCTCATGTAATGTGGATGTTTAGAGAGTAAATTAAAATCTCATCTATATTGTTTGGATCACTCGAATATGGCTTTAAAGTTCAGGATCTGGAACTGGTAGTTCTCATGTTGGTTAAGTGTGGTATTAATAATGCCAGACCCATATAACAAATATTACAGCCTTGGCAGCTGTTAATGGGAAATTGATTCACTTTAGTCGAGGTGCCTGTTGGAATCATATTTCCTCTAAAAACTGTCATGTACAAGGGTCTGACGCATGTTAACTGTGCTGAGATTTGATGACAGGTATGTAAACATGGGGTTCTACCTCGAGTTTCGAACTTGTCAATTAATTACGGTGGACTATACGGGTCGCCTGGTCAGCAGCTAAAGGGACATTGATTCATTTTAGTCGAGCCGTCTGTTGGTGTCATACATCTACTAAAACTGTAGAGGGGGCTGATGCATGTTAACTGTGCTGAGATTTGAAGACAGGTATGTAAACAAGTGGTTCTACCTCAAATTTCGAACTTGTCAATTGATTGCGGTGGACTATACGAGTCGCCTGGGCAGCAGCTAATGGGAAATTGATTCATTTTAGTTACGGTGCCTGTTGGAATCATATTTACTCTAAAAACTGTCAATTACAGGGGGCTGATGCTTGTTAACCGTGTTGAGATTTGATGACAGGTACGTAAACATGGGGTTCTACCTCGAGTTTCGAACTTGTCAATTGATTGCGATGGCTTATACGAGTCGCCTGGGCAGCAGCTAATGGGAAATTGATTCATTTTAGTTGCGGTGCCTGTTGGAATCATGTTTTCCCTAAAAACTGTCATGTACAAGGGGCTGATGCATGTTAACTGTGCTGAGATTTGATGACAGGTATGTAAACATGGGGTTCTACCTCGAGTTTCGAACTTGTCAATTAATTGCGGTGGACTATACGAGTCGCCTGGGCAGCAGCTAATGGGAAATTGATTCATTTTAGTCGAGCCGCCTGTTGGTGGCATATATCTACTAAAACCTGTAGAGGGGGCTGATGCATGTTAACTGTGCTGAGATTTGATGACAGGTATGTAAACAAGTGGTTCTACCTCAAGTTTCGAACTTGTCAATTGATTGCGGTGGACTATACGAGTCGCCTGGGCAGCAGCTAATGGGAAATTGATTCATTTTAGTTACGGTGCCTGTTGGAATCATATTTACTCTAAAAACTGTCAATTACAGGGGGCTGATGCTTGTTAACTGTGTTGAGATTTGATGACAGGTACGTAAACATGGGGTTCTACCTCGAGTTTCGAACTTGTCAATTGATTGCGGTGGATTATACGAGTCGCCTTGGCAGCTGTTAATGGGAAATTGATTCATTTAGTCGAGATGCCTGTTGGAATCATATTTTCTCTAAAAACTGTCATGTACAAAGGTCTGAGGCATGTTAACTGTGCTGAGATTTGATGACAGGTATGTAAACATGGGGTTCTTCCTCGAGTTTCGAACTTGTCAATTGATTGCGGTGGATTATACGAGTCGCCTTGGCAGCTGTTAATGGGAAATTGATTCACTTTAGTCGAGGTGCCTGTTGGAATCATATTTTCTCTAAAAACTGTCATGTACAAGGGTCTGACGCATGTTACCTGTTCTGAGATTTGATGACAGGTATGTAAACATGGGTTTCTTCCTCGAGTTTCGAAACTTGTCAATTGATTGCGGTGGATTATACGAGTCGCCTTGGCAGCTGTTAATGGGAAATTGATTCACTTTAGTCGAGGTGCTGTTGGAATCATATTTACTCTAAAAACTGTCATGTACAAGGGTCTGACGCATGTTAACTGTGCTGAGATTTGATGACAGGTATGTAAACATGGGGTTCTACCTCGAGTTTCGAACTTGTCAATTGATTGCGGAGGAATATACGAGTCGCCTTGGCAGCTGTTAATGGGAAATTGATTCACTTTAGTCGAGGTGCCTGTTGGAATCATATTTTCCCTAAAAACTGTCATGTACAAGGGGCTGACGCATGTTAACTGTGCTGAGATTTGATGACAGGTATGTAAACATGGGGTTCTACCTCGAGTTTCGAACTTGTCAATTGATTGCAGAGGAATATACGAGTCGCCTTGGCAGCTGTTAATGGGAAATTGATTCCCTTTAGTCAAAGTGCCTGTTGGAATCATATTTTCTCTAAAAACTGTCATGTACAAAGGTCTAAGGCATGTTAACTATGCTGAGATTTGATGACAGGTATGTAAACATGGGGTTCTTCTTCAAGTTTCGAACTTGTTAATTGATTGCGGTGGATTATTCGAGTCGCCTGGCAGCAGCTAATGGGAAATTGATTCACTTTAGTCGAGGTGCCTGTTGGAATCATATTTCCTCTAAAAACCGTCATGTACAGAAGGCTGATGCATGTTAACTGTGCTTAGATTTAATGACAGATATGTAAACATGGGTTCTACCTCGAGTTTCGAACTTGTCAATTGATTGCGGTGGATTATACGTGTCGCCTTGGCAGCTGTTAATGGGAAATTGATTCACTTTTGTCGAGGTGCCTGTTGGAATCATATTTTCTCTAAAAACTGTCATGTACAAGGGTCTGACGCATGTTACCTGTTCTGAAATTTGATGACAGGTATGTAAACATGGGGTTCTTCCTCGAGTTTCGAACTTGTCAATTGATTGCGGTGGATTATACGAGTCGCCTTGGCAGCTGTTAATGGGAAATTGATTCACTTTAGTCGAGGTGCCTGTTGGAATCATATTTTCTCTAAAAACTGTCATGTACAAGGGTCTGACGCATGTTACCTGTTCTGAGATTTGATGACAGGTATGTAAACATGGGGTTCTACCTCGAGTTTCGAACTTGTCAATTGATTGCGGAGGAATATACGAGTCGCCTTGGCAGCTGCTAATGGGAAATTGATTCACTTTAGTCGAGGTGCCTGTTGGAATCATATTTCCTCTAAAAACTGTCATGTACAAGGGTCTCACGCATGTTAACTGTGCTGAGATTTGACGACAGGTATGTAAACATGGGGTTCTACCTCGAGTTTCGAACTTGTCAATTGATTGCGGAGGAATATACGAGTCGCCTTGGCAGCTGTTAATGGGAAATTGATTTACTTTAGTCGAGGTGCCTGTTGGAATCATATTTCCTCTAAAAACTCTCATGTACAAGGGTCTGACGCAAGTTAACTGTGCTGAGATTCTATGACAGGTATGTAAACATGGGGTTCTACCTCGAGTTTCGAACATCTCAATTGATTGCGGTGTACTATACGAGTCGCCTGGGCAGCAGCTAATGGGAAATTGATTCATTTTAGTTGCGGTGCCTGTTGGAATCATATTTCCTCTAAAAACTGTCATGTACAGGGGGCTGATGCATGTTAACTGTGCTGAGATTTGATGACAGATATGTAAACATGGGGTTCTACCTCGAGTTTCGAACTTGTCAATTGATTGCGGTGGATTATACGAGTCGCCTTGGCAGCTGTTAATGGGAAATTGATTCACTTTAGTCGAGGTGCCTGTTGGAATCTTTTTTTCTCTAAAAACTGTCATGTACAAGGGTCTGACGCATGTTAACTGTGCTGAGATTTGATGACAGATATGTAAACATGGGGTTCTACCTCGAGTTTCGAACTCAGCACAGTTAACATGCGTCAGACCCTTGTACATGACAGTTTTTAGAGAAAATATGATTCCAACAGGCACCTCGACTAAAGTGAATCAATTTCCATTAACAGCTGCCAAGGCGACTCGTATATTCCTCCGCAATCAATTGACAAGTTCGAAACTCGAGGTAGAACCCCATGTTTACATACCTGTCATCAAATCTCAGCACAGTTAACATGCGTCAGACCCTTGTACATGACAGTTTTTAGAGAAAATATGATTCCAACAGGCACCTCGACTAAAGTGAATCAATCTTACACTATTAAAATTCGAAGGTAAACAAACGTATCTATCTATCTATCTATCTATCTATGTGCGTCTATCTTCTCACGAACAGCACCACGCAGAAAGTCGCGGAAGGTACCAAAAGATCAGGAATTTTCCGGGGAAGCCGTATTGCCTATTTATATTCCGATATTGTAATTAGTTAAAAAGATGTTAATTAAAAACCTTAAAACGCCTAATTGTTTTACTCCTGCCGGTTGTTTACTTGGCGGAACTTCCTTCCGTTTCGGCCGAGCGGGAATCTTACGTTTTCCACCATATTAAAATTGTCATCTAATTTTTGGTGTCGAAATGAGACAAAAAATAATTACAAAATCGGAAAGATCATTTATTTCGCCACGAACGGTATAATTTTTTTTGTAAAATAACGATATTTTCAATTTTTTTCGAATTTTTTAAAATAGTGTTAAAACTGATGCGTTTTTATGAAAATTATTTCTAAATTGTTGGGTATGAATTACTTTTCGTGTTATTAAATCGATTTTCTATACTAATTAACTTCAAGCTTTTCCTTTTAGATCCATTCATTTAAAAAATAAAATTCTCAAAACTTTTTTTTTAAAGAATTTTTAAAAAGTAGTCTTATTTTTTACTTCACATTGAATAACTTCGTCATTTATGAAGGTAATGTCACAAAACCTTTTCCCCGTGTGTACAGTAATATTATCCGTAACATATACGAAGATTGAAAAAATTGCTTCAAAATTACGGATCCCCTCAATTAAAAATTAAATTCAATTTGAACCTCCCCTTCTTCAGTATTGCCTATTTTCTCTTCTGGTACAGGGCTCGATAGCGTGGTTGTCTAGAGCGCGTTGCTTTCGCAAAACATTTAAGTCTTTCTTGTGTCTAGGTTCGAATCTACAGTATTTGATTTTGTTCGTTTCTGCTTATTTTTCCCGCGTAAATTAATTTTACTGATAAATACTTATTTTAACATGATCCTCTGTTATTTTAATGTACTTTTAATTTTTTTTTTTTTTTTGCCTTCAAAAAGGTTTTTTTCTGATTTTAAATCATTCAAAGTAATTTCTATCTTTTTTAAAAATTCGATTTTGTTCATTTCTGCTTATTTTTCCCACCCGTAAATTAATTCTCTCTTCTTCAATGATTGAATTCACTTGCTGCATCCCCACTGATCTGAAATTTACTTCATTTTCAGTGCTGCCATTATGTAAGCAAATGGTGTTAAGAATAGTTGACTCCTTTCGCCGTCCAGAGATGGCGCCACGAACTGGACTTGGTTTTCTAGTATCTGGAGTGATTTCGGGGGAAAACGACATTCCATTCGGATTATTCAGTTGTAATGGTCGCCATTGTGATTATGTTTTAGTGACATGTTTTTTTCTTTTATCGTACATGTAAAGGCATGAGTGTGTGTGTGAAGTAAATATACATGAAAAGTCGACTTGTGAAATCATTGAAGTGAATGATTAATACTCTTCAGTTATATATATATTCTATACAGCTTTTTATTTCGAAATACTTCCACAGTGTTCCTACGCCTAGCATGGAAAATGGCGGTAAGTGAAAATCCGTTCGTTATACAATTGATAATTGCATTCTACATCAAACTCAAAATCTAAAGTCTCATTCTCATTCATAACATGTGGTCCGTCGAGCCGGAGAGTTATTGATGTGATTAGTCTTTGTTATTTTAATTATTCGTTTCATACTCGATATTCTTATTCTAGTGCATTTATTCTGATACGAATTCTTGAAGTATTCTTATACATTCTGATTAATATTATTCGTTTCATACTCGATATTCTTATTCTAGTGCATTTATTCTGATACGAATCTTGAAGTATTCTTATACATTCTGATTAATATTATTCGTTTCATACTCGATATTCTTATTCTAGTGCATTTATTCTGATACGAATTCTTGAAGTATTCTTATACATTCTGAGGACTTATTCTTTTGTTCTATTTTGTATAAATATTTTTTGATAGTTGTGTATTTGCATTGTGTCGGCATTTGTTATTATTGGTATAGTTGTGTATTTTGTGTAGAATTTTAAAATTTCATTCATAAATCATGGCTCCAAAACAGTCGAAAAATAGTGGTAAATTTGATTTAATTATAAAGAATTAAAAGTTTTTGAAAGTAGAATAAATAAATGCGATGATAATAAATCACGCATACGTGTTTTAAAAACCCAAGTGTTGCAATACGAAAATAGATTAACTGAAATATTCGGTGAATTGTCAACGCATGAAAGTGATGAGTCATTTGACATTTATATGAAATATAAAGATATGTTATTCAATTGGGTTGTTGACCTTGAACAAAAAATCTGAGTTGAGGAAGTAAAAAATAGTATTCATGTAAAATCTTCAGTAGTTAATTTACCAAAACTTGAAGTTCCGCATTTTTATGGAAATTGCGAGAACTGGATTTCATTCAAAGAGTTATTTAAGTCTTCGATTCTAGATAACAAATCAATAAGTGATCTTGAAAAATTGCAATATCTGCAGGCTTCTGTTCGTGGGATGCAGCCAAATTAATTCGGGTTTTGCAATTACTGTGGACAATCTTAAGAACTGTTGGGATATACTGTGCAGTCGGTATGAAAACAAGCGACAATTAGCTCTTAGCCAAATAAATAAGCTATTTAGTATTAAGATATCCAGGGCAAATACTTCAAAATTGCTTTTGGAAATAATAGATATTTGCAATGAAGTCGTTCGAAATTTAAAAACTTTGGATTTAGAAACAAATTCATTAACAGAGTTGATCATAATAAATTTTCTCATTTCAAAAGTGGATGTATGTATTAGTCAACGGTGGGAATTATCTTTGGAAACTAATAAAATTCCCACTCTTGAGGAATTTAGAGTTTTCATTGAAAGAGAAGCTCGTGGTCTGAATGAGTTAAACTTTGTAAAACCTGACATTAAGAAAGGTAATGTTAAACCATTATATTCCTTTAACAAATCAAATGTAAATACTACTGTTGTCAAATGTAACCAAGTAAAATCAGGGGTAAAATTAGATGTTGGTCAAAGTAACAATTGCATTCTATGTTGTCAAAGCCATGCCTTATTCAAATGTCCAACTTTTAATTCTATGAATGTAAATGAAAGATGGCAAGTGGTACGGAACAATAATTTATGTATCAATTGTTTGAGGAGTAACCACAGGCTTGACACATGTAGAATAGGATTCTCTTGTAAAAACTGTTCTGAAAGACACCATACATTATTACACAGATATTCAGTCAGTCCTTCAGCAGATACTCAAGCAAATTCTGTTGTGACAGTGTCTAACAATTGCACACAATTGGCAGAAGGTCACGTTTTGTTGTCCACAGCATTAATAAATGTTAAATCTAAACATGGTCAACAAATAACTTGCCGTGCTTTGATAGACAATGCTTCTCAAAATTCTTTAATTTCCAAGCAATGTGCTGATCGCTTAAAATTGCCATTAAAACACACCAATCATAGATTAGTAGGTGTAAATGAAACATTTGCTGAAACTTCGTTATATTCGACAAACTTGGAATTTTTTTCTTGTGTTTCCTCTGATAAATTTCAAGTAAAAGCTTTGTTAGTCTCGAAAGTCACTTCAGCTATGCCAAACTTTCCAATTAAATATCATGAGTGGCCTCATATCAAAGATCTAACTCTTGCTGATCCAACGTTTTATATTGAAAATGAAATAGACATTCTTCTAGGTGCTGATGTTTTATGACAATAATTTCAGGAACTCCTATAATGGGACCCAAAGGTACCCATCAGCATTGCCAACAAAATTAGGTCATTTATTGTCAGTACCATAAATACACCATATAATCAAAATTCATCCCTAACTGTCACTCCCTTTTAAACATAGACCATTCTTTGAAACAATTTTTGGGAACTTGAATCTGTTCCTAAGGAAATTCCGTCA
>BMAO01001311.1:0-17118 GCA_019973975.1 Trichonephila clavata
ATCTATATATATAAAGGAGAAAAGCGACTCACTCACTGACTGACTGACTGACTGACAGACTAATCACGAAATCTCTGGAACTATTCAACCTACAGACTTGAAATTTGGTAGACATGTTCCTTTGATAGAGTAGACATCAGCTAAGAAAGGTTTTTCCGAAATTCAAAACGCAAGGGGCGCTACGGGGGTTAAGGGCTTTAATAATAATAGTTTCCATGTTTAAACTACTTGATGTACAATCTGGAAATTGGGTAAGCGGATTCCTTTCAGAGAGTAGAGATCCGCTACAAAATGAGTTTGCTGAAAATCGACCCCCAATGGCGTTGCAGGGGCTTAGGGGGCGTTATAGATAATTATTTCCATTTTTAAACTATTTGACGCACTGTCTTTAAATTTGATATATATAGATTCCTTCGTAGAATAATGATCAGTTACAAAACGGGTTTTGTGAAAACAGACTTGTAAGTGGCGTTGCGGGGGATTAAGGGGCGTAATAGATAAATATATCCGTTTTTAAACTACTTCACCTACCTGCTTGAAATTGGTAGGTAAGTTCCTTTCCTGGAGTAAATATCCGCTACAAAATGGGTTTTGGGAAAATTGACCCCCAAGGGGTGTTGCGGGGGCGGGGGGTTTAAGGGGCGTTATAAATTCCTATTTTTAAGTTATTAGACGTACAGTCTTGAAACTTAGTAAGCAGATTCCTCTCATAGGGTAGAGATACGCTAAAAATGGGTTTCGTGAAAATTGCCCCAAGTGGCGTTGAGGGACTTAAGGGGCGTCATAGATAATTATTTCCATTTTTAAACTATTAGACGCACAGTCTTTATATTTGATAAAGAGATTTCTTTCATAGAGTAGAGATCAGCTATAAGAAGGTTTTGTGAAACAGACCTCTAAGTGGCGTTGCTGGGGAATAAGTGGCGTAAGAGATAAATATTTTCGTTTTTAAACTATTTGACCTACCTGTTTGAAAATTGGTAGGAATGTTTCTTCATGGAGTAAATATCCGCTACAAAAACGGGTTTGGAGAAAATTGACCCCCAAGGTGTGTTGCGGGGGGCAGATATCAATAATTATTTCTTTTTTTAAACTATTAGACTCACATTCTTGAAATTTGGTTAGCAGATTCCTCTCATAGGATAGATACACTGCAAAATGTGTTTTGTGAAAATCGACCCCTAGGTGGTGTTGCGGGGGTTCAAGGGGCGTTATTGATAATTTTTTTGCATTTTTAATTAATTGGACGTACAGTCTTCAAATTTTGCTAAGCAGATTCCTTTCATAGAGTGCAATTCTCCTACAAAATGGGTTTTCTGAAAACAGACCCAGAAGTGGAATTGCGGGGGCTTAAGTGGCGTTATAGACAATTATCCCCATTTTTAAACTGTTAGACGTACAGTCTTGAAATTTGATAGCAGATTCCTTTCGTAAAGTAGAGAACCGCTACAAAATGGGTTTCGTGAATATCAACTACCAAGTTTAATTTCGGGAGATTAAGAGGCGTAATCGATAAATATTTCCATTTTTAAACTACTTGATCATCCTGCTTGAAAATTGGTAGGCATGTTTCTTTCATGAAATAGAGTTCCTCTAACAAAGAGTAAAATGAAAATTGACCCCAAAGATGTTTGCGAGGGGTCAAGAGGAGTTACAGAAAAAAATTCCTGTTTTTAATTGTTAGACCCATATACTTGAAATTTGTTAAGGATGTTTCTTTTGTTGAATAGGGAACCACTAAGAATAAATTTTAAGCAAATCAAGTTCTGGGGGGTTGCAGGGGGTTACTGGGACATATTGACAAAAAAATTACTTTTTTCGAGCTACAAGGACTATAATAATGAAATTTGGTTTGCATTTTTCTTTTGTTGAATTGAAATCCGCTAAGAGCAGTAATTTTGGAAAACAGCTCTCAACGGGATTACGGGGATATTTATAGTAAAACTTTTGCTTTTTTCTGTTAGATTTAGACTTGAAATTTGGCTTGCATGTTCAATTTACGGAGTAGAGATCCACCGAAAATTGGTTTTGCGGGAATCCACTTGGTTTTTGAGTTACGAAAGAGCAAACATCATTCTATGCTTCAATTTTAGAGATTTTTAGAAAATACAAATTAGATGAGTTCTGCCCTTTTTTTTATCAACAGGTGACAGTTACAGGTATAAGTATATTTTTCAATTCAATCGAATTCTTATGCTAGGAATAATTTATACATATATATAAGCAGTAAAAATTTATAAAACATCATGAAATACCCAGCGAAGCGGGCGGGTAACAGCTAGTTTTATATAAATCTAATTTTTGAGTATTATATATATTCTAATCTTATCAAGTAAGTCTAATTAATCCATCAAGCGACACTCACTGCTTTATTTTGAAACAACTTTTTTATAACGCGAGACAAAAGCAGCATACACAATGATGAGCAGACCCAGTTCTAACAAGCAGTTATTTTCCCAAGAAGCAAAATGTCTGCGCATGCGCACACAATAATGCACAGTTCAGCAAAAAGTTTTCTTTGGTGTTGTTAAGTGGTGTGAATTTTGTTTGTTTTATATGTATATTCGTTTATTATGTTTCTATATTTCTAAGAAATAAATTTTCGTTTTATTGTTATAAAAACATAATTAATAAATGTAATTATAAAATACCTAATCAATTTTCTATTCATCTTCCCCTAACCCCATTATTTACATGATGAGATAACCTCATTTAACGCTGTTTCATATTACGCTCTACTTTGATGGAAAGCATACCATGCTTTCTTACTGTATTTATAAAACAGTTAAATCTTTTCTATACAATCCTTTAATTTTAAATTCAGTGGCAAGTACTTTTTCATTCGCTTGACGCCAATGAAAAATGAATGCAAGAGCGCCAAAGCAGTCTGCCAATCACGCCAAATATCGAAACGGCTACAAATAATTTTGATCTTTCAATTCTTATTTACTTTGCATGAGCTAATATAATCAATTAGATAATCTATAAACAGACGAAATTCTTATTTCACTGTATGAGTGCTTTCGCTTCATTAGCTATTTGCAGACTTATGATACGTAACTAAAGATTGTCTCCTGGTGGCCTTTCAAATACTTTGATGTATGTAGTACGAAAAAACGTAAAGGACTGAAGTACAGCTTTTTTTATGTAATTGAAAGAAGCTATACAAGACAGAAGAATTGGGGAAGGGCATTTGTGAACATTTCACTGACAATCATAGTTGTAATCTGAGACAGCCTCCTATTGGATATATTATCCAAATGGTAGAAAGATTGAGAAGAGATGCAAAACTGCTCAATAAACTCCAGCAAAACATTCTTTAATAATATTTTAATTCCTATTAAGTAGAATACACGTGAGTTCATTTAAACCTCAAAGCTAAAATGTTTTGGGTATTTATCAAAGCTATTTGCAATTTTATATTCCCTATTATAATTATTTTTCTCTTTTTAGTATTTTTAGAGAGAGAAAATGACCTAATAAAATTATTCATTAAATAAATATTTTTCTACTCATTCTTTTGTTACTTTTTAGCCCCTTGAAATTTTATTTTACATTCTTATTTTTGGAGAGGGACGGAATTTGTTTGGAGATAGTTGGGGATCCTAATGTTGCTCTAAAGAAAAATACCCATTGATGTAAAAAAATAGTGTTATCTTAAAAATATTTCAAACAATATTGAGATTTCTGGTTACTTTCCTTGTTAACTGAGAGCACTTATATTTATTCTAGTAAGTAGCACCCCCACCCCAAGAATAACATTCATTTTAGGAAAATATTACTTGTACTTGAGGTTTCGAAGAAAACCAGGAACGAGTATTTTTCGTTTTTTCTTCATGAATCTTTAAAATTATATCAAATATTGTATTCATATTAAAATAAAAAATTCTATAAATATTATATTCTTGGTTGGCTTTATATATCTCTTCAAGTACAACTGAACTATTGGATCTTGTAACTTTAATCTATGATTAAGTAATGTAAATTATTCATCATTCTTCTAGATTCCACATATTTCACTAAAAATTAGCTTTCTGAAACTCAGTTTCATTCAATGTATAGCATCACCATGCCTTTTTTCATTTAATATTCCATGAAACATTATGTTTGACCATTAGTCTTGTACCAAATTTCAAAAAATCGTCATCAATTTACTTTCTATAAATAGAGCTTAAATAATTTCTTGCAAATAATAATACACTATGTATGCATAATTTATGCATATGACCTTTCAGTTATACTCAATTATTTTTCTCTCTTTTCAGATTAATCCAACCAACATAATCGTATTTTAATCTGATTTATAATTATTCGAACGTTTCATGAAGTGATGGAGAACGCCTCTAGTTGAAAATTTTTTTAAATTATTTTGCTTAAAAACTGTAGTTATTCCACATGAAATGGTGAAATTCGAAACCGAGGCTCAAATTAAGCATCGACAATGGAGCTGATTTTTCAGCTGTGGCTTTCAAATTACCCTAACCATTATTCTTTTAACGACCCTTATTATTTTGGCAAATTTTTTAAAACTATTCTGTATTTCGTTAGGAAATTAATGACAAAACTCCCTGCATCACCAAACTTTAGTTACTTTGTTCTGTTTTCATCTTATACTTTTTCCTTTTCTTTTCCAACAAAATTGAGAAATAGAAATCTTTTTTCTCGATTAATCCCTCCAAGGATGCCACTGACATAACTACTTCAGTTTCAGCTCAATTTTTCTGAATTACGGAGGTACGAAATGGTTTCATCTTGCGTTTGTTCGCAGCATTGTAATCTATTTACGGAATCCTATATAGTTCCATTTTTTTCAGAAAAAAAATTCTACATCAGCAAGATTCCATCAAATTTCTATGGCTCTTTTCCCCTAGGGCTAGAACTTTACCCCAGAGACTGCTGCCAAGCCATACTGTTTGTTTTCTATTTAATACTATGTTCTCGATGAATATCTAGTTTCGTCCGCAACAGAAACTCTAGATTCAGAAAGGGAACTTAGTTTTATGCTGTATCTTTTGTTTGGTACTTCGCAGACAAAGCTGAAATTGTTTTGGGACGGAATCAGAACCTTAGGAATCGTTCTGCCAATGAAGAAAGAAGGATCAGCAACAAAATACATAAATAAAAATCAATGTATTCGTATTTCGGTCGGAAATATTTTGCTGTCGTGTCATATTTGTAGACAGTTTTGAGTTATCTTTAGCAAAGAATGTTACCTATAATTAATATAACTTTTTCATCTATAACTTAAAAATAATTATGTGTAAATTAGTATTAGCTATTTGAAAGAATGCTTCATCTTCACATATACTTTCCTGGACATTTAAAAATATAATGTGAAAAACAAGTTATGCTACTTACAATAAAAGTAATACAAAACTAATCATAATAATTCTTATACCATAGAGCAAATTTTTTAAATCATTATTAAAAATTTTGACCCCTATTTTCAGAAACATGTTTAAAAAAAGATGATTATATAATTTTTTTTCCATATAACTTCTATTAATAATTGCTCCAGTTGCAGAATACTAATATTTACTTGGCCTAATTTAAATAGAAAAAAAATTATTTTGATTTTTGTTTGTATAAAATTCATGTATAACTGGTATATAATTTACATTCAATATTAAATTACTCTTTATGTTAAATCTAAATAAAACACAATTATAATTTTTGCATATAAAATTTATACATTTCATGTATTTAGTATAGATATAAAATCTACGTAGTTACTTAAAAATCTATTTATAAAAGAATATTTGTATATCAAATAGTGTAAAAAAATATTTATCTTCGGTAATTTGTCTTTTATATATATATATATATATATATATATTTATATATATGTCAACTTCAATAAATTTAAAATCGCCTATACGAAAACTACAGGAAAATTACATTACTATTTTTTGAGCATATTACTTTCCATTACATAATTCTTTGTTAGCTATGTATTTAATTTTAAAAACATGTTATATAGTTGATATTTCTTTGTTTAAACGCAATATTAATATTATTTTTATGATAAATTGAAATAAATCAAACCATGTGTGTGTATTTCAGATTTTTTATTAAAATTGAAACTGTGCTAAATATTTACTCTACTCTTTTAACAACACAAATATTTATAAGAGTAACAATACAGAATATTTATTTGTCTTATGGAAGTCAAAATGATAAAAACAATTGCGTGACAGGCCAGGAAACTGCCTTAAGACCCTGGGATCACTTTGAACTAATGAATATGTGTATTATTCAAACAAAAGCATACAAAATATTTCATATTGTAACAATGTCGAGTAATGATAAGTCCTTAGAAACCTTGAAATGAGAGTTTTGGAATGAAAAAGCTTTCATTTCGTTGCTTTATTTGATTCTTTCTCCAATTTGTTCAAATTATTTTGAAAATATTATCTTAACAAATAGCCTTGCATATTGTTTTAGTATGTGAAAATATTTTATTACTAAAGGGAATTTTTAAAACTTTTTATTCTGCTCTTTATTATTTAACACAATATATATATATATAATTAGTAACTAAAATAAAATTTAAACCGTATACACATATAATCTTAAAAACAATAAATACATTAAAAATAATATTAATTAATTATTCATTGCTATATCTTAATAATAAATGCATTTATTTGCTTAAAGTAATATTTAATGAAAATTGTTGTCTCTTCACTATAAAAATCTACCACTTGATGCTTTGAGGTGAACTACTGTCCAAAATATTCTGTGGTATTGACTTTTTCATCTAAAACTATTTCTATGGACAGTATCTCTGTAACATGATTATTTAATGGAACAGAATTTTGATTCACAGATGATGGATTTTTGTATAGACTTTCATTTCTTGTACCAGGTCTAATTGTCTCAGTATCTCTGAAACATGATTATTGAATAGAACAGAGTTTTGATTCGTAAAGGATAGATTTTTGTACAGACTTTTCATTTCTCTTACTAGGTCTAATTGTCTCAGGGTCTATGTAACATGATTATTTAATGGGACAGAATTTTGATTCGTAGATGATAGATTTTTAAACAGACTTTTCATTTCTTTTTTACTAGGTCTAATTGTCTCAGTGTCTCTGTAACATGATTATTTAATGGAACAGAGTTTTGATTCGTAAATGATAGATTTTTGTGTATAGACTTTTCATTTCTCTTACCAGGTCTAATTAATTTTCTCAGTGTCTCTGTAACATGATTATTTAATAGAACAAAGTTTTGATTCGTAAAGGATAGATTTTTGCACAGACTTTTCATTTCTCTTAGTAGGTCTAATAGCTGATATAAAACCAAAATTTAAAACAAATATTTATTATTTAGCCTACAAGCCTGCTGAGTATCTTTAATCTTGTTTTCAGGGGGGGGGACTATATTTTCTTTTCTGATCCTTTATAATTTTAAGCTTTTACACTCGTAATCTGGAATCAACTTTTAAAAATAAAACATCGCAAATTTGAAAAAAATAAACGTTAAATCTCTCATGTGCTCGATAACCGAAATTAGACATTTTACCTTTGTATCACTAATTGTTATCACTGTTGTGTCTGTGGAAACTTTTTCGTTCTACCGCAACTGTAACTGTAGTATCGCAGTTCAACGCTTGCGCACACGTGTTGCTAATTTATTGTCAATACAGCGACGACATTACAGTCAGATTGTTTTGCTTTTACACGTTTTAGTGAATGTTCAAGATGTTTAAGACGATTGCGATCCTGCCGACTGCAAATTACGTTATGTAATCCGTTTTTTGAATGTTAATCCAGTTGAAATTCATCAGCAACTTGTAGAGAATTATGGTGAAAATGTAACGGGTAATAAAATGGTGATAAAGTGGGTTCGACAGTTGAATGATGGGTGCACCACAATATTCTTGACGAAGCACGAGCAATCTTCTGTTGTCAAGGGCGGTTTGGTTTAAAAAATAATTGAGAAAATTCGTGAAAACAGACGGTTTACACAATAAGATTGCTTTATGAGGGCGAAAACTGCTGTTCAGCCGTGACTTACTTCACTGGCGCTATCTTTCTTTGAAGAGGGTACAGACACAAGTTGGTTTCCCGATATGACAATTCCTGAACAATGGCGGTAATTATGGAAAAAATAATTTTGTTTTGAAAAAAGATTTTTTATATGGGTTTTTCCAAAACAGTACTTACTTTCTAGTATAGCCTCGTATTAATTGCAATGACCTAATGACATTGAAAAAATAAATTGTCGGATGATGTAACACTGTTTAATATCAAATTAGCACATTTATTTGTTTCTTAGCAAGGTCCTACGCTAAAAAGTTACATTTTTAAGACAGACCGATCCATTACTGTAACAATCTTCTATGATACTCGTATTCTATAGGCTTGTAGAAGTATATTTCCAAATATCATGTACTCCGAGATCAATCTAGAAAGACTTTTCTTGGGGTATTTATTCTTGTCATTAAATTTGACATAAGCCTATCTATTATAATAAGTTTCATCGAAAAAGTGTGTGTGTGTAGAATAAAACAAAAGAATAAATTTTTCATGCCTTGAATAAACTTTATTGAATTTTTTAATTGCCACCATTATTTATGACTTCTTGCCAACGTGAGGGCAATTTGTATATCCCATTTATTAAAAATGTCTTATCTCTAGAGGCCAAAATTTGAACCAGTGCTTATCTGATATCTTCTTCGTTCTTGAATTTTTTTCCCCTGCAAAATTTTTGTAATTACAGAAACAAGTGATAATCGGAGAGTGCTATGCCCGGAGGGGGTATGGTATATGCGACAGAATTTCCCAGCCTAGCTCTGCGATTTTCTGACTAGTCCCCAAAGCAGCATGTGGCCTGGCTTTGTCATGAAGCAGTATGATGTCCTTCCTATTGAACATCGCCGGACTCTTTTCTTGGAGTACTGTTTTTAATTTATCCGATTGATGACAGTACCTCTGCAAATTTAGCCTTTCGTTTGGTTTCAACAGTTAAAAATCTATTGGTCCTCGAATGTCCCAACCATATACGCAACATTCTTTTGTTCAGGCTCAACTTCGGCTTACAGGTGGATGGGGCAGGTTTTCCGGGAAATATGCCCTTTTCCTTATGATGTTATCATAGGTAATCCATTTTTCATCCCCGGTTATGATCCTGTCCAAGAAGGGTTCGATTTTGTTACGCGTAATATGGTGGGGGGGGTTGTGTGTGGGGGGGGGGGCCTCACCACGTCACTTGCGCCCATACATTCCTATACAAAAAATGATTATTACAATGACTTGAATCTACGCTTAAAGTTTGTACCATGAATTTTGGACCACCCTATATTTACTCTTGTTGATCTTTATGCAAGAAATATTTTGCTCACAAATATATGCTGACCCGAAATAAGAGAACTTTTTCTGTCTATTTGGTGTTTTAACTGTCTTGGCGAACCGCCAAAAAAGACTGACAGACGCATGTGGCCTGCGGGCTGCTATTTGTCTACACCTTATTTAACATCCTTAAGGCGGTATCACACGTGCATTTTTTGGCCCAACTTTCGCCGAATCTGAGGGGAAAGGTTACCGTAAACAAAACGACATGCTCTGACGTCAGCCATGTTCTTTCTCCACATTGAAACATTACTCGCTGATTTTCTGCTTTCGAAAACAAACATCCATATATTTCTTTATTCGCTCGCGCTTTGTTTATGGGGTAAACAGAAATGGAGCATCATTCGTTAAAATATTATACGCGTTAAAATATTGTACATAATTAAAATATATTACGCCATATTCATGCGAAGCTACCACGTTACGCATCTTTTTATGACGTAGGCGCCGAAGAACTCATTGGCTGAATTTCAAACAACTTCATTAGAGCAACTTTCAGTTATGCAAAAATTTTAAACATTGCTATGGAACAGAGTAAAAATGCACAAATTGGAAAAAAATGCAAAAGTGTACATGATAAGCTTTATAGTAAATACTTATTTTAATTCAGTACTACTAATTTCCTGATCAGATTTGAAACGTTCATATTAAATAGGCATCTTAACGTAACAAAAATAATTAAATACTACTGATATTTTTAAAAATATTACTTATTAATGCGAAATTCCATATCAATGTTAATATTTTTTTAGTTAGCTTCCTTAATACAGGAAGCATCTCTATCAATTATTTCATCTTTATTGTAAGAATTTCGAAAATGTATGTAATGTACATACTAAAAGAAATATTATTCCCCTCCAAGGCTCTATATTAGAGGCCTCACATTTCTTCTTTCATTCCAATGCCATTGGCAAAATAAGCAAAGCAAATCCTCTTTAAAGAATCCTACCGAAATGCATTCCAGCTACTACATCAAGACTGTAAGTAGCTTCGTACTAAGAAAACTAAACTCTTTTTCGCTTGATTCGAAAAGGTTCGCAGTAGGATTTGTCGTTGATTCCCTAGGGAATACCTTACACAAATGAAAAGACTCATTTTGTAGTCTTGTTCCCTCTTTTGGATAAGGGTGTATAAGGATTAGGCTTGTGACTGGAGTTGGAATGAGTTTGAGGGGAAGATTTGTGTAAATTGAAAGATCGTAAAAGATTTGGTTTTTCTTTACATAACAATTTATCTGAAGAGGAGTTTTTTTCGCCTTTGCCTTTGCATTTGCCATAGGCTTGTCTTTTACTTTTTTTTTTATAGAATTTTTCTTTCTTTATATTTGCAGTCTGGAAATTGTTAATGTTGTAAACATTACGTTTTGATATACAGTTGAGTCCCGAAACGCTGGTCTAATGTGGACCGAAGGGTAGTCGAGTTTATTAAAATGCCGGATTATCGAGAATGGGAATAAAAAAATAAGTACAAATGTTTTTATCAGAAAGAAATTGTACTGCTCTTTTATGTATTGTTTGCTTCAGAATACGACAGAAAATAAGCTGCCAAAATAAACTTAAACAAAGGAAAAGTATGTACTTTATGAAGACATTCACAAAATTTACCACATGAAAATGAAAATTAATAAATATCTGATCAGACACACCTCAGAAAAATACTTTATGAAGGCATAAATCTGTCTATAGTGGAAATTAAGTTACCGGCATTGAAAGAACTGTCTGTTCTTAAGGAAATACGTGATGTTCTGTTGTATTCCGCACTGCACTCTAGATTTTGCTGCTTCATCACGAAAATGTCGAAGGAACAGTAAGTCCATGACAGACACACCTTGTTGTTCAAATTACTGAAGGGCGATTTCGACAACCTATAGTTCTTCACAATGTGTGTGAGCGCGTTCTATTTGAAGTCACTCCTTCACCGTCCTGCTGACCTAAGGGTATAGGGGGAAATAAAGCATCACCAGAAACTTCCATAATAATTATTATTTTATTACTATTCAATCACACTAATCAACCACAAGTGAAACTACAAGAGGAGACCCTAGGAGTGATATAAAGAGAGCAATCTACACTAAGTAAATAAGCGCTAGTAATCTGCTTAATTTAATCTAATCTACTCTATCTTGGATTTTTAAAACTCAATCCACTAATTTATTATAGTTGCAAACTCCTTCCTTGACTCACGTTGTGGTATGAAATAAATCTCACCTACGTATCGCCGCAACAGTTCCTCTGCTCCTTCTATCTTACAATTACAAAACCTTAACTTTATATAGTAAAACTAATCTACATATCAGGGTTTCTTGTTGAGGGATGGCTGTGAATTAATGCGAAAGCTATCCTCACAGTTTCCCCAAGAGGATTATTCAAAAGGTCGCGTATAGATCCGTCACTTCATATTTTAGGAATTTATGCGGTGTCCTCAACGTTAACGTCTTCGTCATTGACCAGCATTTTTTCATTAACTATAACAGCAGAAATAATTTTTGCATCGAACATACTGTCTTCCTCGATATCGTTCTAGAACAGGGGTGGTCAGCCTTTTTGAAAGAGTCCTACTATCTGATGAAAAATAATCATGCGTGTCACTTTAAATTTTTGAACAAACAAAACAATATAAACAAGAGAGACAAATGTTTCTTATAGGCTTAATTTTGGGTTTTTATGAAAACAGCACATTTTTAATGCAAGTCTAAATAGTGGAAATTTAAAAAAAATAAATAATACAAAAGTACTCACTTAGGTTTTGTTGTTAATCAGTTCAATTAATTTTGAACGGTATTTTTATTTTATTTTATGTTCATATAATAGATAACATTTCTTCACAAACATATGTTTATCCAAACTTACACAATATTTGACAACCAAATAATTTAAATGTGGGAAATTGTTTGAAACAAATTTCCAAAATTCAATATAATTCAGATCCCTTACAGTTTTAAAATACGTTCCTTTTATTTGCTTTTCAGTGTAGTATTTTACTGTGGGCCAATAATTTAGATTTGGATTTCATGCAGGTAACAATTAACGTCTTGCGTATAAATGGGGGGGGGGGAATGTGTGAAAAAGATAAGTATTATTTATCATCTTGAGAATCGTCAAACCGAGCATTGAATAAATCTTGTGTGTTGCTGTTGTTGTTGTTTCTTATCCCACTTGACTGACAGAAACATCTAGATCAAGTCCATGAACCCGTGAGTTTTTAAGCAATCAAAAACTGTAGTTGGACTTGAGAACAGCTGGCTCTTATGGCATCCAATACAAGCAAAGATGTGGGCAGGAGCGGCTTGGTTCACATTGCATTTCGGACAAGGAGGGTAAACTTTAAGACCATCCACATGCCGTTGAGCTCGAGTATGTCCACTTCGTAGTCTAGCAAGAGTAGTTTCATCTGGCCTACTGCTTGTCCCAAGTAAAGCAGCACCAGGGCGATTTCCTTCATACCATTCATGCACGGGGGCCTGCCACCAAGAGGAACTGATATCTTGTTTGACCCGGGTAGCAATTTCTGAAAAAGTAAGGCAGCCACCATGTGTAGAATCTTTATGGCTGCCCTCGTGGGCCAAACCATCTGCAATCTCATTCCCATAGACATTCACGTGCGATGGTACCCACTGTGAAAAAATCTTGTAAAAATGGATAGTAAATTTTAAAATTTATCACAGTTCGGATCCCTACTTACTATCTTTGGAAGTTAGTTTCGGCATTAATTTGAAATGTGTTAATCTTTTTTTCTTCAAAATTGAGGGGGAGGGGGGCAAAAGATTGCTTAGAAAAGGAGATATATGATTAATTAGGGTAGGAAAAATAAAATCTTTTCCCGGTGATCTAAAATTTCGACTATTAAAATGTCCCATAGTCAGTCTTCATTCTTGAGATACAAGCCCTTACTGGGAAGTTCATTGTATTCTTCCAGTTAACTCAAGATTCGCTTCCTCAAATTCCACAACCTTGAGAGTAAAAAAGGCTTTGGAAAGCCATGTGTCATACAGCACTGGCGGAGCATTCTCTTCATAATTAATTTAATTTAATTTAAGCGTATTTAAAATAAATTTTGAAAATTCTTTTGTCAAAAAAATTACATTTTCTTAAACCTTAAAATAATTTATAATTTATTAATATCTTTACAGTTTTTTAATTCTTCGTAAATCTTCGCTTTCCACTGTTTCAAAGTTGCCGTGCCACATTGGGGCATGCATGCCGTGGGTTGACCACCTTGTTCTAAAACCACTATTGAATGTCATTTTCATTGGCTTCACCTTGAACAGGTCTGCACATGGGGTTTCATAGACCTACAATAGTGTGGCCGAGTTATCCGGACAGCCGTGTTTTCGCATACCGAGTTTTCGCGACTCTACTGTATTTTAGTCACCCAGCAACAAGTGATATAGTAATGTAATACGAGACCAACATAAAGAAATAAATAAACGATTCTACTCTATTTCTTTGTTTAAGAGGAATTAATACACCACAAATGATCGGACAATAGTTTTTTTTAAAATTTTTATTTAATTTTATTGTTTGCACAATTATTTTTCGATTGATATATCACTTGTGCATGTCGGAAAGTTAGAAGTTGGATAAAACTGCATTTGAAAAATCTAAACTAATAAGTTAAGCAAATCAACCACGCCCCTTTTTAGGAAAAAAAGCGTTTTTTGATTTTAAAAAATTTATTTTTAAAAGAAAAATAATAACTATTAAAAAAAGAATGTGTAATATACAAAACAGGATATTACCAAGGCATTACAAAAATGTAATTTTTTTTGTGTGAATGAGTGCATGTAAAATTTTTGTATTAATAATTTCATAACTTCAGTTCTTATTCCTCGTACGCTTTTCATACAAATATAATACTTCAATATTATGTGAAGGAAAAAACTGGAATTTCTGTTATCAGAAGAAAAACTTTTTTCTAACATTTTCTTGAATTTTCTGTGCAATTAATTCTTTCAAAAAATTAATCATTTATAAAAATGTATGGGTTGAAAAAGTACGGAAATCCAAATATTTCGAAGAAATATATGTAACTAATGTCGTAAAGTGGTATTTAAAATTTATTTATTGTAATTATTTTTTTCAAAATCATATAAATTTTAAAATGATTTTACTCTGTTTATATTTTTTCGATGCATTAGTCCATTCAAAATGCTACTCCTTCCACAATTATTTACCAATCACTTCCATTTTTTCCCTGTGTGTTATATATAAAGCATGTAACAAAATTAAGGATCTATTTTACTGTAAACTAAACACTTTTATTTTAAAAAAAAAAATGAAATGTAGGAGATATTGGCTTTTTCGTTGAATTTTAGAATGCATATCAGCATTTAATTTTTTTCGCCAAATTTAATTAAGTTATTGTAAAATAGATACTTAAAGTTGTTTAGAACATCCTTAAGCACATTATAAAAAAAATGTCAAGCCAAAAAATTAATAATTACAAAAAAATTTATAATTTTTTAAATTTTTCAAATTTTTATCAAAAAATTTAAATTTTTAAAATTGTGTGAATATGTGAAAAATTTCATCTCGTATCATTTTTTGAATAGAAACATTATAGGAAATGCTAAAATATAATATTTAAATTCGTAAATAAAAAAAAATTTCAAAGGGTACCAAGTCCTCTTAAAGACTTCATTTAATTTGTTTTTTTAGCAATGATTTCATTTCATTTCATTTTATCAATAGACTTTCAGATTTCATTTGTTCAAACAGAGTTAATTTAATTGGAATTTTTCAGTAAAAGGCTAAATTGATATACTTCTTTTACTAATCATCCAATAGAACTTATCCGATTTGTCGAATAAATGGATTGATTTGATTCAATGTCTTCAATCAAATATTTTATTTTATTTCATTATATTTAATCGTTCAGTTTTTAATTCGATTTTTTTCTATTTATTCAATCAATGAATGATTTTTCTAGAATGCCTTTCTCTGTTGGGGGTAAACAGACTTTTAAATCTGGGTTGTAGTGAAAGAAAACTACAATTAAAAGTTCTTCAAATAGGCTTTTCAAATTAATTTCTTAATTTCACTTTTGTTCTGGTGGAATTTATATACGTTCTAAAGATAATATTCATTCAGTATACATTCCATATGTCTTATAAATTTATCAATATCTAATTCCCAATGCCTATCATTACAGACTTTTCATTCTCATTAACTTCTGCCATTTCCGAAACATTTTGGGGGATTCAAAGATTCCTGTGTAATCACACATTTTTTCATCGATATGCATTACACTTACAAAAAGACATGATTAAATCTTTAAGGCATCGTAGTGTGAAAACTAAGTATGATATGGTTCAGTATGTTTTTAGCATAAAATTATTACAATCATTATTTCTTTTCTAATGTCATATAAATTCCTTTCTCGTTAGCAAATACACTCAGAGCCACTTATGACCACCTGTCATAACGAGTTGTCCCACCTTTGGCGCTGCAACACAGCTTCAACCCGCCTTGGCATGAATGCCACAAGTCCTTGTATATAGCCGGAGACAGATTGTACCACAATGTTAAGCAACGGTCACGCAAATCCGAGATATTGCGAATTGGTGGTCTTTGAACTCTGAGCTGCCGCCCACGACATCCCAAATGTGTTCTTTCGGATTGAGATCCGGTGAGTTTGCGGTCAGGATTAACTGGAATTCAGCATCATTTCTGGAACCACTCCAACACAATTTTAGCCTTGTGATAAGGGGCGTAGTCCTGTTGAAACATTCCATTTCCAGCTGGAAAAACAGGGCCATGTAAGGGTGCAACTGGTCCGCAATGATGTTCAGATATCCTGTAGCATTCATGGTCTGCTCTACCACAACCACGGTCCCAGAGACGCCCAAGAGAACGTCCCCAAAGCATAATACCACCACCACTGACCTGTGTATGCCTACTGTACATTGAGGGAGCAACTGTTCTCCTGGAAGATGGCGTATCCTACGACCATCAGCGTGATGAATGAAAACCGTGATTCATCTGACCAGGCAACTGTCTCCACTGATCCACAGACCAGTCGCGATATTCCCGAGCCCAGCGCAGTTGGCGATGACGCTTGGTCAGCAAAGGCACACGAGTGGGACGTTTGCTGGAGCCCCATATCCAACAGTGCCCGCTGAACAGTGTGCTCCGATACTATTCTACTTGGCCCTGCATTGTATTGGGCTGTCAGCTGAGCCACTGTCTGGCTCCGGTTTTGCTTCACCATGCGAGACAATCTGCGACGAACTTTTTCTTGATAGCGTGTGGTTTCGGAACCCCACGAGTCTTGCAGTTTCGGAAATACTTGTTCTGAGCCTTCGAGCCAATACCATCTACCCTCTATTAAAGTCGTTTAGATCCGCAGCCTTTCCCATCACACTCAGAAGTAAGTGAAGGAATGATTCTTCAGCCTTCCAGCAGCAGTTAAATACCACTTCTACTTGATCACGTGCCTTCCACGTCATCCAGTCGAGTTCAGTGCAAACATGCAGAGTGGTCATAATGTTTTGGCTCTTGAGTGTAGATACTGCCATAGCATTTACTGGTAAAAGAAAAACAACAGTTACAAAGTTATACCGTTATAGACGTACTTTAGTGCTTGCTTGTCTTAACTAACTGATTCCCAAAGTGGTATGAAGTCAGTGAAAAAATAATTTGATTCCATGAGATATAATTTAGGTCTACGGTAGTGGCTCTCATTAAACCATATCGTGACTTTAAATTTTAAAAGAAAGTTTCATCAAATGGAATACAGAATTTACATATTCAACAGATTTATT
>BMAO01001313.1:0-43903 GCA_019973975.1 Trichonephila clavata
ACAATGAGGATAATTTACAGTTTCGTTTTTCTTATTTTAATTAATACTTCTAAGTTTTTTTTTAAAGGAATTATTTCGTTTGTGTCAAAAATTGATAAAAAAAAAGGTTCAAAATTTAAAACCTGTTAAACTTCTAAAATTCTAAACATGAATAATTTTTAAGTTTCTGTAAAACAGAACTTGCAAAAATTTTGTACGCATTGACAAAAATAACATCAATAAAAACTATTTAAATCCTTTAGTTTTTCATAATATCAAAGCCTGGTGTTCAGAGTACGTTACATACAATCCCTATTTTTCTATTGTTTAGATAACGAATTATAATAGAATTTTTAATGTCTGAACTTCAGTTTCCTTCAAAGAGAATGGGAACAACAAGCTCAAATTTTTAAGCTTGTATCTTCGGGCAAAGAGAAAGGAAAAGCACCTGAACAAATTTACAGTTGACATTTGCGTCTATAAATAAATATAAAGATCCATTTTAAATTCAAGTTAAAAAAATATCTATTTATGCAAAATCTCTTATCATTTACATTCCATTATAGAGGTTGATTGAAGAACAAGTAATTAAAATTTGGACATTTTTTGTACTCTTAACCATACAAAACCAGGAATTTTATATTAGCTGCACTGAAATTCTGCATTTGAATTTTGAAAAATATATTTATGTATGTATCTCGCGTACGCAGTTGAAAAATATTTACCATAAATAATAATTATTTGGATATTTAAAATTTTAAATTTAATTTTTAATATATTCACCTTTTAATATTTTTTCATTTATTCCGTAAATTTCATACAATTTGGTTGAGTGAGTGAGTGAATATTAGCGTCGCACTGTTCAGCTACTCGAGAACTTTTGGCGACGAACCTCGTCATTTTGAGCCATGGTCAAGTGACGAGGATGACACCTGTGCTAGCACCTCCCCCCTTCTCCTAACTACCAGACCACACCAACATAGGGACGTTTCTGCTCTCGACAGATTTAACGAGCATCGTTCCCCAGACACGGCGGGTCTTCGGTAATAATGGGATCGAACTCATGATACGCCAGCCACGAGTCCGTTACCTCGAAAAGGTTTACCTGTTTCATTAAAAAGTTCTAAAGTGAAGAAAGGGGAAATTATGGCCTCCCAAAAAGGGAAAAATGTGTGTTTTGAAGTGGAATGATAAAAAAAAACCCTGCATATGCTTAGCATTTTTCTTAACGCTGATATGATGGAAGTGAAGGCTAAGAAACGGGATTCTGTGAAACTGAAACCAAAAACAGCGTTGTTTTATAATACCACCATTGGGTGGTGTTGATAGACCAGACCAGTGCCTATCCTACTATCCTGTTGCCCGAAATCAATAAAAGAAATACTACAAGAATATTTTTCGACATTTGTTAAATCAAATTGTGTGGAATTCCTTCTCTATCTATAAAAAAAAAATAACGGTATTTTAAATCATATTGGTTTTCGAATGAAACTGATTGAACGATTGATAGAAGAAGGAGGTATTAATTCCAATTCTCGAAACTTTGTTACCTCTGAAATTTCTGAAAATATAGTCCGTTTAATTGTAAGGCATAAATGGAAATATATGCTTCATAATGGCTTCATATGTGGAAAGTGACTCATGAAGAAAAAACACACACACAAACCACCACGAAAATGTGTCGTATGCGGAAAACGCATTCGAAGAGAAACACGTTTTGAATGTAAAGACTGTAATGTTGAACTGTGTGCAGTGTCTTGTTTCGAAAAATATCCCATTGTGACAGTGCTATGAACCACGTATATCAATCAATCAATGACGTATCTATAAATATATACAAAAATCTTTTTCCTCAAAATTAACGGTTTAAAAACAATGTTTTGAACAAATATATTTGTTTTTGCCCTCTATATGCATATGTACACTTCTAGCTTCAGTAATGTACAATTGTTTAGATAAACTTTTGGCTTTGTAAAAGGTATTTTACTCTGACTAAACATTTTACAGCAAATTTTAATAATATTTTGTATACTTCTTTGATAATTTTTGCTATTCATATCTGTTTAAATTATTATTTATAAAAGTTTCTTTGCAATTGTTTGTAAATTGAACAAAACCTTTTCTTACACAATTATGTATATTTGAGGATCAATTCTGATTTATCTTATATTCAGTAACTTTTTTTTACAAAAAATTTTGTAAATTGCTTTTTCTTTGCAAATTTATTTGTTTTAAAGCATATATATTTATATAATGAAATTTCTAACTATCCAAATTATGTCGGGCGTTTTCTCCATTAAAGGCTTTTAGGATTTTAGAAATCATCTTGTAATTATTCATTATATATTTAATAAGGAAAAATATTTACATATATAAATAAATTTTTGGTCCCGTAAGTATATAATTGTTTTTAACTACAGTTTGTAAAATGTATTGGAATTAGTAGTGGGACAGGAGTTTTACAAATTATGATTGTTTTTGACTGCAATAAGTTATATATTTATATTTCATTCTTTTTATATTATGAGTAGAAGTCATAAACAGTTTTATAGCAGTAAAATAAACTTTTGTTTTATATTCAAATTATACTATTATATTGATTCTGAAAATAATAAGTTAGTTTGACAAGCCATTATTTAACAATTTTAAAGCATTGGATATTTTTTAAAGCATATATTTTTTAAAACTTTTATAAAATACTAAATTATTAACAATATTTAATTATTGTAAGTGATTTATATTTCTTAGATTATTGGAAACAAAAAGTATAGAATTTAAAATCTATTTCTTTGTTGGATTTTAATAATTATTTTTATAGCTAAACCTGGAAAAGACACGAAAATTTTCAAATATTAACTTGAAGATGTTTTAAAAAACATAACTTTAACTCTCAGTTCTAAATCCATATGAACTTTTATGGATCATATCTTTGGGAGTATTTACAAGATATTTCAAGAACAGAAGAAAAAAAAGCGTTAGGGATTATAAAACACATTTTCAAAATTAAAAGTCTGAAAAAAACACATTTATAAAATTTGGAAAGGCAAAAACAAAAACTTATAGTGTCTGTAAAGCTCTAATTCTTAATATGTTATTTTCCAACTTATGTTCTACATCCAAACACTACTTGAAATAATTATGACTGAAAATATCTTTTTTAATTCAAAATATTCTTTTACGCAATATTGATAACATTTGTTACTTTGATAGATTATTCGGTTTCATCTTAACCTAATATTTTCACATGAGTTTTAAATACACAAAATATTTATACACACAAAATAATAGTGATATAAAGGTAATCCCGAAATCACCAAGTTTGTAAATAATGTCTATTTTTTTTCTAAATCGGGGTAGTTTAGGAAGTTTGAGTTTTGGTTGCATGGACTTGAAAATACTAAAGTAGTACTACAATATATTTACTATAATGTAGTTTAGTCATCAGGGAAATATTTAGTTCTTTCTACAACATTTGTATTCAGAACATTTACATTTTGAAGTCTAATTGTAACATCATCTGTGAAAGCTGGATTTTAGATTTATAAATTTCAGTCGCGTATTCCTTCCCTTTCAAATGTTATTTCTCACATAAGCCTGTTTACATTTTTGTCATGGCATTTTCTCAACAGGAAAAAATTAATGAAAATAAGTAAAAAGCTTTTAAATTATATAAACTAAGTGTAAAAATAAATATAGTGATCTTTAAATCAATCTTAATTAAGCAAATGTGAGAGAACTCAAAAACTTCAAAACATAGCAAACAGAAACGATTTTAGAAATTAAAATTGCAGTTAATATCCATTTCACACGAAAAAGTGGCTTGTGTTCAAAAATATTTTCAATTAATTCAATTTAAAATTGCAACAATACTTTAAAGTGAAATCAAAACTAAAATCAAATCTCAGAAAACTTAAAATTTCTTAAAACCTAATTGGTTTTCAGGACTTTTGAAATATATGCTTTGTCTAAGATCCAGCCTAGAGCCTAGGCTTTTTTTACAGTTTGAAAGTATCCTAAAATGAGAAGAGAGAGATCCCAGTTCAATTGGAGCAAGCTTTCCAAATATATAGACCACAAAAATTTTTTTTTAAAAAACCTGATGTTTTTATTATTATGCCTTAAATTTGGAAAAATTCTCGACACTTAAGAGAATATTATTTAAAAACCAAAATTTATAATCCGTTTTTTCCACCATGTGTAATTTTTTTACAAAACTACCCAAAATTTTTAATATAATAACATTTCAAAAGCAAAAGGTAGGGTTTTCTTGCAATATAGAATGACTTATGAGGATAAATAATTTATAGTGTTAATATTTGAGAATAAAATAACAATTTTTTAGGTTCTAATCCTGAAATTAAGGATACGTTCTAAATGTTAAAATTGCTTATAAAATTTCTTATATTATTAATTGTCATTTAATTTTACTTATGTAAAATGTTTTAAGTGTACTGTTTTTAAAAGACAAAATTAATCAGTAATGCATCTTTGCAATGATTGAATTTAAAGATGTAGTTACGGATGACAATTTTCCATTTATAGATATATGCAAATATGCATTTAAAGGATGTAATACTAAAGAAACGGAAAGAGATGAAAAATTAAATTTGAATAGAAAATGGGAAGAAACACTTTCGCATTTCACATTTAAGAAAAATATATTTCCTTATTGAAATTATTGATTGAAAGTGTGTTATGTGGTTCCGACACAAATGCTGAAGTGGTGAGGGTATTATTTTACTCTCAGTGCAAGTTGTCATGAAGGGATTTGATTTATGCCGAAAAATTTCATTCAACAGAAAAGTATAAATTTAAGGATTAAAATTTGCATAAATTTTAAAAGTATTAAAATCTCTTTAATGTTATTTTAAATTAAAATATAATAAAATGCAGAAAGCCCAGTTTTATTGTACAAACTTCTTCATCGTATATATATATATATAACAGAGGTTCCCAAACTTTTTTGTCTCATAGACCCCTTGCCATGTTTTTCGGTTTCGGGTAGACCCCTGCCTACATAATATTAAATTTTTGCAAATTTATCAACTTAAATGTCTTTTTGATAGTTGGTGCTACTACTTTCAAATAATTAAATTTCTAACTGTAATAAAGTATAGTTATGCGTTTAAAACTTAAGAAGCGCAATAATGAATTAAAATTAAAACAAAATAATTGAACAAATCCTTTTAAAGAGAAGAATGAATCCGGTGTTTCAATAACAAATTTTCAATATTTAATATCAATCTTGTCCGGTTTAACCCTAACCTTCCTATTTCGTAAGTGTCCACTTCTTTCTTTCTTTTCCTTTCTTTTTTTTGTTTTTGAGATTGGCAAACTCAGTGAAACTCCCTCTCACAAGGAAAGACACATTTAAAAACGTTCTCATGATATTCCATAATTTGTGACAAATATCAGGTATGTCTTTTTAAAGCCAAAATTACTGACATCCGTTTCTATAAGATCTTCATTAGGACTTATTCTAATCAGTTATTATTGCAAAGTATGACACTTTTTTTTTCCAGAGTGACTATTTGAAATCATTGTCTACTCTGTATTACTATAAAAACAATCTCAAACTTAGTTTCAAAATCTGAGTAAAGGTATTTAAATGTTAAACGTAGGTTAAAATCTCCTGACAGACTGTGACAAATTTAAAAAATCCCTGACGCTCAATATTGTACTTCTTTAGCTTAATTTTGGAAAGAAATGCTGAAATATTCCTTGTATTAATAAAATTTATGTTGTCACCTAGTTTGGTAGTCACTTTTTATGTTGTTAAACTAACCTCATAAAATTTAGTAAACGTTAAATTGGTAAAATCTGGTTCCCACTGGATCAAATTTTTTTAAAGATTAACATCATGATCTGGTTTAATGAGAATCACGATCATAGACCCCCATTTACACCTCATGAGCCCCCAAATTATTTTTTCACTCGCGTGGAACTCTTGCAGGTTAGATACCTTTAGGAATCATTGGTACATAATGATACTACATTTATTCTCATTTTGCTTTTTAAAAAAGATGATCACTTTTACCTTTTTACCTCATTATTTTTTTTTTAAAAAAAAGAAGGGAAAAAAAACAGGAAAATGTGTGTGGGCTTGCGTTTTCTTAGTCTGATATTCAACAATGATTATAGACTGCTTCTGTCTTGATCAAATCGTAATACCAAAATCAAAATGTTTTTTTTTTTTAGTTTTAAAAAGTAATAGGAGAAAAAAATTAATTTTCTTTTGCTTTTTAAAAATATTTTTCAACTTTTAACTCGCTATTTCTTTAAATCTTTATTTTTTATCCTTTATTTGCTTGTTACTATGATTCAACAAATTGGATGGTTTCTGTTCGTCGTGATGTGGATTCCACGTTCATCACACAATTTTCTCCCAAGGCAACAGCTATGTATGAGAAATCTCCCCTTTTTTTCCCAACAACACAGAAACCGAAAAAGCAATAAAATCGTCCCCTCCAAAAGCGCTTGTAGACCTCCTGTACCTTAAAGGGGGTAAGGCATAAAACTGTGGTGCATTTTCGAAGCAGTTCGCAAAAGTAAACAGGAATCGCTACCGCCAGCTTTGAAAAAGTAGACCGCTTTTGAATGAGTTTTAATTAGAGTCTCAACCACTCAGAGGGTTAAAATTGTAATATTCGCAAGCAGCGCCATTCCTTACATTATAATGACAATTCAATGGAAACTTGGCGAAATATTGACGATAGAGCCAAGTTGACATCGTTTTTGATGACTATTTTGTCGAATTTGGCAACTATGTTGGTGACCATATAGGTGAACCTATGGATTCTTCTGGAAATAAGTGGAGAAATCTACTAAAGCATGATGTACAATTCAAGCGCATTTTTCTCGAAAGATCCGTGAGGCCTATAAATAGGGAGTCTTTCGCCGAAATTGAGTTAGTCTTGTTCTGACCGTGAAGAGTCGTCGAGCGATTAGTTATTACTTCGGCTGTTGTGTAAGACGAGTGTGTGTGTGAATGCTTGTGTTTAATCTATTACAGACTTGTATTTTAGACACTGATAGTTGTGTGGGAATGCCGCAGATGGTTTGAAAACCTTCTGAGATTTATTCTTTGAATATAGCTGCTTTATTTCAAGGATTGTCTTTCGACAATGTATCTCAATCGCTCTTTGCGACTAATTGCGTAAGATCTTTGAAACACGATCTACGTTACAATACGTTAGCTAAGAATAGAAAGAAATTCTGAACTTGCGCAGAAAAAACTTTATTTCTTGAAGTAACCACGGTATTCACAAAGGTGTCTTAATGCATGGAGCCATTTATAAGTTTTGTATTGTTAATTTTAGTGCTTCAGTAAATAAGATAGAAAAAATCATTTTAGACATAGAATCAATATTTTTACCAAAAATTAAATTACATTATTTATATGCATATCTAAATACAAAAATGTTATTATCATTATAAACCTCTTGCACCACACAATGTATAACACGGGGGCATACAACACAGACAGAAGAAAGGATTACAACACAAAAAATCCATGCCTTCTCTGGGATTCGAAACGAGCCCCTACGGCACCGCAGTCATCTTCACTGACCATTATACCGGAAGGGTGGCTATCATTATATTGTTCTTATAAACACGTGAATAAAAATTAGATAAGCAAATCCTTTAACAATTTTATTCCGTGGCAGACTTTTGTTAGTTCATAATCTTCATTATAATTAAAATAGTTTTTCCTTAAAATCTATGTTTATGAGAAATTTAATTTTTAGAAACTTATGGCATTGTTTAGATCTTGATTACTATACTTTTGTTTAAAAAACTTTACTATATCATTAAAATCTATGGAGCTAAATACACTGCTGGCCACCGTAAATGCAACACCAAGAAAGACAAGAGGTAGCACAATAAAATTTATTTTGTACAGTGGTGGCGCGACCTGAACTTAATGTGGGCAAGATACATTTCGTGAGGCCCTCTGGTGGTGTGAGAAGAGGGTTTATAGAATAAAAAACTAATTTTTATTGATAAAGAAAATAGCCAAACTTTTTACTCCTATTTTCTGGCACATAAAGCAAGAATGAAGAAAAGAAAAAAAATTAAGAAACAGAAATTGTCTACATTTAGTTTTGTTGAAATCCTTAATGATTTGTTAGTAATTTATCTTAAATGTTTATATCTGCTTCAATAGATAAAACTACCAACGCTGAAAGTCTTTTTTTGACCCATTGTATTTCTTACATAAATTTTTATCACTTTTGATTTTGAAAAGCTCCTCCCACAGAAGTTCTGTACTTACAGGTATTGTTAACAAAAATCGAAATACAATGTAAATATTTGGTAAAATGTTTTTCAAATTGTTCTCTGTGGCATATTGGAGCAGAAATTTCACGTCTGTAAATGGTGTTGGGCAAATTTGGGATCATGTTTTGTAATTTTTTATATAATTCGTAAGGTTGGAAGTCACTGCTCTCACTTACTTGCTCGACTGTGTGTAAATCTTGACAGTTTTTCAGTATTTGCTCTTTTGAAATATTTTTTAATTTGTTTAAGCCATTAGAAAACCAAAATTTTTAAAATGTGGATTTAAAGACATAAATCTTGAAACCACATTGCTTATAACAGAATCAATCATGATATTAAAAAAGTCTGTTTCATACCGGCCTTTGACAAACTCTATAGGTTGTGATCATTGCCTTCAAAATCAAATGTTCTTTTCTTTTTGGCTACTCTTTTATTTTTAAAATCGTTTGCCAAATCATAACTGCTTTTCTCATTAAGCTTACGAGCGTCCGACAAGCATTTTCTGAATCCAGTTTGTCGATACTTTTTGATCCAGCTACAAAATGTAAGCAAATATTCAAGAGTAATGCATAAATGGGCTTGTACAGATTGCTATAATTTGCTTATGGTATTGACACGTGTTACTAACTCATACCATTCCTGCAATGATACGATATATTCCAAAATTAGCATTTCGTTTAAAACGGAATCGCAATCACTGTGTATGTCGGATTGTTCCGTTTGGTTTTATTAAAGTTTTATACACATTCAACAATATAATCAAATTGTAATAATGCGGGTTTCACCGCCTCTATTCTGCTTTCCCATTTTGTATCTGATAAAGGCTTGACAGTAAGCTTTAATTTGTCTTTGATAAGTTTCCAGTGTTGCTGGAACTTGAAAATAGCAAGAAAAATCTTTTGAATAAAACCAAAAATGTTTTTGTTGCCCCTGAATAAGCTGTGTCTACTAATAACAGATTCCAGTTATGACAACCGCAAGGTGAGAAAATTACCGTGGGATTTATATTTAATATTCGAGTTTTACTCCACTATTTATGCCTAACGTATTTTCACTATTGTCGTATCCTTGTCCAAGACAGTTCTGAATATGTAAGCCATTTTTTTCTAGCTCTTCCACTATTGCATTGGGCAAATATTCTCCAGTCCTTTCAGTGACAGCAAAAAATCAGATGAAGTTTTCTTCTATACTTCTAGTTGATGTTCTACAATATCTCAAGATGACCGACATTTGTTAAATTCTACTACAATCTCTAGTGCAATCGAGTAAAAAAGAATAATATTTTGCCTCTTTTCTCTCACCAATCACTTTACTAGTACCTGTATTTGACATGATTGTGATCAATTCATTCTGAATATCGTGGCTTAGATAATGGTGTTTGTAAGTTGTTTATTATTAATGTTATATATGTGTTCCTGTAACGTAGGATCATATTTAAATATTAATTTACATAAGTCTATGTGAATTTTCCAGAATTCATAGTGTTTTTTGTCTGTATCTGTATTCTTTGTGATCTCTAAAAGCCAGATTATGATAGGCTAATAAATTTATGATGTCAACAAATCTCTGAAACAAAATGTACCAAAGTTTTTGAGATTCCAGAATTCGCCTTTCGATTCTTTGGTCTTATGATTTTCAGTACTTTATTCCCATCTCTAATGTTATCCATTAAAACATATAGGCCATATGTTCTTTAGTATTTTCATGTCTCTGTAAAATACTACTTGTTTCCAATCACAGTCCCCTTTCTGTATCATTTCAGTTTGTGAATTGCAAATAGTCTGTATGGAAAACAGAAAAATTTATTTTTAGAACTTGAATAAACCAACCAGCGATGACGTTGAGTTTCACCATTATTTAGTTTCTTTGAGAAATGAAAATTGGAAAAGTGTCTTGATCATCATCATCTTTAGGACAATATTCATCACTGTTATTTAACTGCTGAGTGGTACCGCTTAGAACTATATCATGACCGGTAAGCATCTGGCATGGGAAACGTACACAATCCTGGGTCAAAATTGGAAAATGCTTGCTTCACTCCGTCACTGGCATCTCTGTTCACAGACGAAGAACTAATCTCAATCTCTTCTTCTTAATTGTGACCTTATGTTACTCAACCACAGAAATCTCAGTTTGTGATTATGATTGGCAAGCTTTGATCCTATTTCTTTTCCCGATTTTCGTCGTTCGGTATCAATAGTCGGTGCAACTGAAGTAACTTCTAAATTCAACGGAGACTTGGATACGGATAAATGTTGTTAGGAAGTCGAATGTATCAATTCATTCGATTCTGGTACTTCCACATTCAATCTGACCGAGAAATTTCATCAAACCTGAACTTTAAACCTAGTTACATACAATTCTTTTTTCCCTACAAAAGATTTTCTCCCTTTATCTCTATCTCTTTTAGTGCCTAAGCCTGACATGATTGATAAACTGTGGAAAATGCCCAGTATTATTATTTATTCTCGCATCAAATATTTTTAAAATTTATAATATGATGCAGAAACACAATGCGAGACTGCGTCTGCATGCGATACTTTAATTGGCTTACTAATAATTGGAAATCCCGAGCTGTGCCTCGTCTCTGACCGGGGACTCCCCGCGATATCAGCTTAACTCCAGCTAATGTTGCCAGACTTAATAGGAACGAACGAGCGGAAAAGACAAAGTTAAGAAATTTTTAATAAAATAAAATGGAAAACAATATTTTCATAAATTATTTATTCATATGCTTTCTTGCACCGATAAATAGAATATCTTTTTAAAAAAGTCAACATATCAATTTTTCAATATCTTATGGTGAAAAACAGATAGAGCTGAGAACTTTCTAATTTATTAATTATAAAAACCCTGTGACGTACACCTTTGGATTTTCTATAATTTTCGTTTAATTTATTTCGGCTTTGAAGTACGAGGCCCTATGCACCGCGAGTCCATGGGCGGTGACCCACACCGCCCACGCCTTACGCCTCTAATTTTGTAGATAACATGTTGACCAAGTATCAAATGATTAAATTTATAGACTTCTGTGAAGTGTGGTTCCTCTCAGAATGAGTAGCCAGAGTAGCTGCCATTGTTGGAGATCACCGCTGCCACACGCCTCAGCATTGATTCAAGGTATCCGACTACCCTAAAATCGGGGATTTGGTCAAGAATTGACAAAAAAAAATTTATGATTCTATTTTGTAGACCAACTTATTAGCTTTATAAAATTACCAAGTTTTTTATTTTTCGTTCACTAGAACAAAAGTTACAACTGTTTTAGTACAAGCAGATGACACTTCCAGTTGGTAACTGCCGACCGGAAGTGGCATTCTGAAACCAAAACTGAAAGTTTGTTCGGTTTCTTTCCATTTTTTCAAAAATATATTTTGAAGTAAAGTATATTTTAATATTTTGTTTAACGTTATTAAGAATCCTCACTTATTTTTTTTTTATAAAAGGAGTTTTCAAATCTGGCAATTTCAGGATATTTGCTTATTTACTTCTTAACGTTCGATATCACTGCTAACTTTTTTCATTTTAGTTTTTACTGAAATAGGTTCATTTTGATTTTCGTATTTGATAAAACTGCTTTTTAATTATTCTTCAAATATCTGCCATGGGACATGGACGACAAATACGTCCAAAGAATCGAAAGTTTATTGGTAATTTCCGCACTGCTCAAAAGAAAGTTAGTGATGGAAGTACTCGTATTAGTACAGAAAAACTGGAAAGAGGATTAAGAGACACTTTATTTAATGTTGATACCGGAACTCTTTCTGGTAATAGGATTTTCGACATCGAAATACTGGTATCAATATTCTCTATTCTTTCTTGCCCTGTTTGTTTTGATCAAGAACTGTACTTGGTTGAAGACTCAAGACTTGGTTTGCAGTCAAATTTGTGTCTCAAGTGTAAGAACTGTTCATTTTCAAAAGGATTCACTTCTACATCAAAGGTGAATAATTTAAATACAGTAAACCTTCTTCTCGTCTTTGGAATGAGAGTTATTGGCAAAGGATTTTCAGCTGGAAAGAAACTGTTCAGTATGCTGAATATTCCTTATCTTTCAAAATGTACATACAGACAACATGAAATTAAGTTGCTGCATGCTACGTCACAAGCTGCAAACAGTTCTATGTTGGAGTCAGGAAAATCCATTGCGGAATGTTCAAATGAGTGTGGCGTTAGTGTAGATGGTACATGGCAAAAACGTGGCTACTCTTCACTGAATGGATGTGTTTCGGCAATTTCTGTGGACTCTGGAAAAATATTAGACATTGAAGTGCTCAGTCAATATTGTCGAGTGTGTACAAAAAACGAAAAAACATCGGGACCCTCCAAAAAATGCGTAGTGTCACATTTTTGTAAAAATCACAAAGGATCAGCTTCTAATATGGAAAATGTCGGTGCTTATAGGATTTTTGAAAGGTCTGAAGCAAACCGCAGTCTTCGATATACATCTTACTACGGGTACGGGGATGGGGATTCAAAGGGGTTCAATAATGTGAAAGGCATGTATGGTATTGAGAGCATAACTAAATATGAGTGCATAGGACATGTGCAGAAGAGAGTTGGCTCTCGTTTACGAAAGCTGAAGAAATCCACAAAAGGTTTAGGTGGGAAAGGCAAATTGACCGACAAATTTATCGACACACTTCAAAATTATTTTGGAATTGCTATTCGAAGTAATGTCGGTAATTTGTCTAACATGCAGACTGCAGAAATTGCTGCATTTTTTCATTGCTGCTCAACCGACAAAAAACCCATGCATGGACAATGCCCTTCTGGATCCGATACGTGGTGCAAATACCAAAAGGCCAAGCAAGAAGGAAAACTGCATAAACATAGAACACCTGGCTTACCAACTGCTGTATTGAACACGGTGAAAAACACCTATATGGATTTATGTGATCAATCACTTCTCGAAAAATGTTTGCATGGAAAGACCCAAAATGCCAATGAAAGTTTTAATGGTGTTTTGTGGAGCATAATCCCAAAAGAAACTTTTGTTGAACTTAAGACATTACAATTTGGCGCATTCTTAGCTGTATTACAGTTCAATGATGGATCTAAAGGGATTCTTTCTGTGTTGGAACATTTACACATCCCAATGGGTTGTTTCATTGTGAAGGGCTTTTCAAACGTTGATGACGAAAGAATTGTCGACTCGGAGAGACATTCATTCCCAACTACAAAAAACAAGAGAAAAAACTCAGAGGACTTAAAAAAGGAACTGTGCATTATCTGAGAAAAAGGAAGGCGTTACGTATAAATCTGGGGAATTTTAAACTTGTAGGTAAGTATTAATATTTAGAAAAAAGTGTTTCAAACTTTAAAATGTGTTTTACACGAAATACGTTTTTTCAGAAAATGCTAAAACGAGGACAAGGATTGCTGAAAAAGTTTCTAAAATTATTTACTGAAATTTTTTGTGTATGTTCTGTATAATAGTAGAATTATTTTGATCTTCAGATTTATAAATCACTGCATTATTACAAAATTTACAGTCCCTTATGTGAATATAACCACTGTTTTTTTAAGCAATTTCGTATAACAACTAAGATAAAGTGCTCTATTTTTTGTAAAAATTAAAATATCTCTTATCCTGAAGGTCCCTTCAAACATTAATAACAAAGTAACATATCAAAAATGAAAAATTGAGTATTTGTTTATAAAATTTTTGTACAGAGTGGGCCCCGTTTACGTAATTTTTTGTAAATTTTTACCAGTTTTTTTCCCATTTTATTAAAAATAATTTTTTTTTCTCTTTTCAATTTTAGGATTTTTTTCTTAAAATATACCAAATAAATATAAAAATCACAAAAAAATCCCCATATCTCCATTTTTTCAAAAAAAAGTTGTCGCAACCAGTCGGATACCTCAAAAAGACTTTGGATGAGTTCTAAGGGTACAGTGGACCAAGCAACTGCCACACGTTGCCAAATTTGATCTGGTGTGACAGCTGGGGGTGTAATCTGGGTCAATCGGTGAGCAACCATGGACCACATGTTTTCTATCGGCGAAAGATCCGGAGAGCGAGCCGGCCAGGGAAGCAATTCAATCTGACGAAGAACCTTTGGACAATGCGTGCCACGAGTGGTCCCGCATTATCCTGTTGAAATACGGCTGTGGCAAAGCCCTGAAGGTAATGAAGGACAACTAGCTCCAATACCTTGGAGATGTAGTGCTGGCTATTTAAATTACCGGCAGGAATGCGAGAATGATATCCAACACCGCCCCATACCATAATAACCAGTGCAGAACCAGTGTGGCGGTGCATAACGCAGCTGTTCAGCATCCTCTCTCCACGGTGTCTCCAGACTCGAATCCGACCATCGTGGTGTTGCAGACAGATGCGTGACTCGTCAGTAAAGACAACTTCATTCCATTCTGCCACCTACATCCTTCTTTCATCGCACTATTGGCGGTGGAGATGTCTGTGGCTCTGCGTCAAGGGTAGACCGAGCAATGGACGTCTTGCGAAAAGACCACTCTGCTGTAAACGGCATCGAATGGTACGCGCAGACACTGAATGATGCGTTACAAACTCAAAGTGTGTGCTATGGTTAGTAATGCGACTGAGCGATCCGTCACTGCCATACGCCCAATTTGCCTGTCCTCACGTGATGTGGTGCACTAAGGTGGATGCGATCGACCACGTTGGTCCGTCGTACCCTCCTGCATCCAACGGTCACATATCCGCATTACAGTGGTTTGGTTTCGTCCAACACGACTACCGCTTTCCCTGAAAGTTAATCCACAATCTTCGTAGGCCACTATCCTTCCTCTGTCGAACTCAGATACTTGATCAAAAACTGATCGCTGTTTCCTACGAGACATAACTGATCGTGTTTTGAAAAAACCACAAGAAAAACACAATTGCCGAACTTGAAATCGTCGAAATCTCCAAGCCTTAAATAGCACTTCGAGGTGGCGCCACAGGCGTGCGTGATGTGTGTCTGCGCTGAAATTCTAATCATTTGCATATCTCATCTCCGCTAATGTATGTTGTAAATTTCATGTTATTTGCGTGCTTCTTTCAGGGTGTTGCATTTACGGTGGCCAGTAGTGTATTTTAAATAACGAATATAATGAAAATAATCAATATCAATATAATATATTATTAATTATTATAAATAATAATTATATTATGTAATTATATTACATTATATACATAAAAAAATTATATATAAAAAATAGTAATGATTGTAAATTGATAATTGCTAATAAATTCCAATATTCCAAAAATTCGAGTGCTTTTAATGAATTTCATCGAATAAGGAACGTTTAAAACTGCATTACTTGAAAGTAAATTAAAGTGTAAAGGCGCAATTTGAAACAATAATTAAAAGCACATCCCTCATATTTTAATATATATATACATATATATCCAGGTACAATGTGATAATAGAAATATCCATATTCAAAAGTAGCACAAAATACAACATAAGACTGAAGCATTAGCTTAAAAAATAATTTAAATGAAAATGGTTAAATTTTTAAAAGAAATCGAACTAAAATCGTTTGAAACTAATAGGATTCTCTCGGGAAAAAAAATTACCTATAATATACGTTATCCCCATAGCCACCACATAGAAATATCAAGGTAACCATATTGCGATGTCATCACCCTTCTAGGTGATGATAAACTACTTGGCGCATAGCACTCCGATATTAAATTACCTCCCAATAATCAGATCTAATTTTGTTTTAAAAAATGCCCCTGGTGCTCACTATAATATCCATTATCCACTAGAAATAAATCGCAAATATAGATTACAAATACGGCATCATCAGCAACCAGTCTAAAAATTGTTAATTTTTTTAAAAAATGTCTAAATTATTGCTTGAAATCATATTTCGCATAAAAATGAAGCATTGAAGCGGCACGCTTATCCGGAAGATAGAACCCGGGACCTTCAGATTTGAAGCCGAGTAACTTAACCACACTACTATACCAAAATGATCACTTTAGTACGGAGGTTGTTATTGGCTTATATAGGTGATACCGCTACAGCATTATAAAAGAGAGATTACGAGAGATCATATTTAAAGGCACTATACCAAAAAGTATCAAACGATAAAAATAAAGGTAGGTGCCGATATTAAAATATGCAATATTCTTAAATTAAAATTAATTCTGATACACAGTTTTGATTCTAATTTTACTGAGAATAAATTCCCAATTTAACGAATTCTGATGGGATGAAAACGTTCATGCCATTTTACTCTTCGAAACACAATAAAAGGTGATGTCCTATTTGAAATTGTATACTTTAGAAAAAATTAAAACTAAGTTAAATATAATATAGATAAAAGATAAAAAAAATTTCTCAACACAAGAAGGATGAAAAATTAAAGTACATCGAACTGCAAATGATGCCTATAGCAGTTCCTTTAAATAAAAAATAAACCACCCGTAGACATTTTACCAAATAATCAATATAAACAGGAGAGTACACAATAGAAAAAACTACGCTGACATTTTAAGACTATTCAAAAAATGATCAAATATAAAAATAGAACGAACCTTACATTAGTCGCATATGATATGTAACATCTGACATGTTATCGTGGTAAATACGCAATAGTGACTTTAATCCTGAAAAAAATGTATCGGGTATGATCAGAAATAATTTTCTATCGGATAATTATATCTTTAATGAAAATTTTATTTAATTAACACAAGGAGTAATGAAATTTTTACTAAAAATATGTATTCTTGTTTAATTTGGGGAAGAGTGGAAACAATATACAAGTATATATGATAACTAAAATAAATTAAAAGTAAAAAAACTTTTTTAAAAACAAGCTTTTATTTAAAAGCGCTAAAAAGAATAAAATAAACTTTTCCTTTAAAACTTTTTTTACTATCAACTTATAACGTCATTACACAATTTATATGATATAAAAGCTTGTCGCAATATTTAAGTACTCGTATTTACTCAGTTTGAATTTTTAAAAATTAAAATCAATCAGGCCAATTTATTTATTTCACTTGTTTATCTACACAGGTAAATCTCTCGACAAGCTTTTATATCATATAAATTGTGTAATGACGTTATAAGTTGATAGTAAAAAAAGTTTTAAAAGAAAAGTTTGTTATTCTTTTTAGCGCTTTTAAATAAAAGCTTGTTTTTAAAAAAGTTTTTTTACTTTTAATTTATTTTTTACTTTTTAGTTATCGCTGGACAGGCTTCTCAGCCTGTTCAACTCATTCAACGTTGGTTCGCCATCCCTGGTTTAGCTGAATCAGTTCTCGCAAAAAGGGTATTAGACGAAAAACACAATCTTTTTAAATCCGTAATTTTTAAGCAATATTTTCAATCTTCGTGAAGATCTTGAGTAATATTGTTCTACATACGAAAAAAAGGCTTCGTGAGATTATCTTCATAAATGACGAAGTTATTCAATGTTTAATTAAAATTTTGACTATTTTTTGAAAAATCTTAAAGAATATATTATTTATTTGAAATATTTTGAAGGTAAGGGATATATTCCTCTAACATCTTTGAAGAAAAATCTAGTTATTAAAAAACTTCAAAAGGCATTTAAAGATTTGTATTAATCAATAAAATGCTTAAAATTCAAAACGCATGTTGTAATCAAAAAAGCAAGTTTTATCAAATAATGATAATTTTTTGTTGGACATTGAATATCTTCTACGTAAGAATCTATTTTTTTAATTGCCCAGGTCATCTTTAGAACCTTGATTTTGAAAAAATAATTAACCATCGCATTATTTTTATACAGTCAGGCCTCCATGTATAACGAACCTCTATTTTGGGAGTTTCTCTATTTTAAGAACTTTTTCCTTGAACCAAGCACATATTACTCTTTTCTTCATAAAAGAACTCCAAATTTACGAAATTTTTCTTCGAAGATTCGATTTTTTTTTTCCTCCTTATTTTTAAAACATTTCAAGTCATTTTGCAAATTATTCTCTTTTGGCACATTTTATGTATATCAATAACCTTGAGCTAGTTTTACAATGTGCCTAACTCATCTAAAAAAACAAAATTGCCGTAATTTTTCAAACAAAAAAAAAACTCAAATAAAATTAACAGATTCTATCTGTAATGAAATTTAAGGACACATGTCGTAGTGTATGTTTAGATTACTGGTGATAAAATAAGGTATATTTAAATCACTTGCTGGCTTAAAATTTGAGAAAGAAATTCATTCATTTTAATATAAAATTATTTTTTTAATTGAAAATACATTGCATTTCTGGATAATATTTTTCCCTTATTGTTTTCCTAGTGGATTCCTTTTTGATGGGTAAGATATATAAAAAATGATCTTTCCGATTCTGTAATTATTTTTTGTCTGAGTTTCATAGATTAAAGTTAGATAAATTTTTTAAAAATTTCCACAATACTCCATCTCAGTTTAACTTGGCAGCGTTGAGAAAGGTATTTAATGTACCAATCTACTTGAAAAACAGCTTTACTTTTTTTGTTTTGGATTTAAATCCAAGTAAATAGATAGAAATTTGTAAAAGAAAATTGCATACATTGTAGAAATTAGATTATTTTTACGTTGTAGAAATGTAATTATTTTTAGACAAAGTTAATTAATACAGTCAATAGCGCAACGTTATAAAATTCCAGTTTGGCTGAAAACCAATTTTCGACGCCAACTTTTGTCATTGTTGTAATAATAACATAATTACAACAATGCAGATATATAAAGTTGGCGCCCAAAACTAATTTAACGTTTTTAATTAATGTTTTTAATTAATTGCCATATCGGAATATAAATAATCAAAACATGCATTTCCATCCAAACTAAACGAGTATACAAAATTTCAGCTCGATGTGGTGAAGATATCAGCTTCAAAATTGAGTTGCAAGATTCCACCCGAACAAATTACATACATACAGTGTAAGTTAAATAAAAGCTTGTAATAATATGGCACATATACTTGCGATTTCAAAGTATTTAAAAACCGTTAAAAAACAGCGTCAATAACAATACCACTGTTAGTTGTTGAAACATTTCGATTTGTGTTCATTTCCAGCTTGAGTTCATCATTCAGAAAAGTTATGAGCGGCTGAGCTTCTGGCAAACTGAAGTTAACGTTAAAATCACCACTCAAAATCATAGGAAGCGAGTGATATTTACCGAGTTTTTCAATTCCAATCTTCTGAAATGCTAAATTTAACAATATAAAAAATCTAGCGGCTTGATTGCTACTAAAGATGGAACCCGATGAGAGGGTAGCGAAAACACACCATCAAGTGCATGTTTAAAAATAGAAAAATTAGAGAAAATCAAAAATGCCCGTTTAATTAATTAGTTTTTTTAATCGAGAAATCTTTTTTAATCACAATTAAAAATATTATATTGACAGCGACAGGAATTAACCTCTAAGTATGAAAAAGATAATCACTAAAATATTTATTCAAATATTTCCACATTACTTACTCGTATTTTTTTAAGAATGATGAACTTTGTCACCAAAGCTTAATATATATAATTAATATATATAGTTTATACACATATAAATATAACCTCAGATTTCACACACAATGAGCCCTGGGACATTTGAGCGTAAGAATCGCAAGTTTATTCTGGATGAAGTCTAATAAGACTTGCTGGTATGTGCGGAAGACTGGTAGCTTAATTGCTACTAGAGTTGTACCCCGATACTAGAGTAGCAAAGACACATTAACCAAGCACGCTGATTGGTCAAATCAAACGGCGAACGCTTCCCCGACCGCCTGTTACACATTTCCGTCCCTTTTCACGAAATCACTCCAACAAATATCCAGCAACCGAGAGAAAAGATGTTACACATCAATAATAAAACCGGATTATTGAATTAAAACTACACGCCAGCATATCAAAGCAATTTATTTAATTTCTGATTTTTCTTAAGCCATTGATTTTACACAGACGGATTACAGAACACGCGTGAAAAACAAAAGAATTATTCATTAAACACTCCATAAAACGGTAAATAAAATTCATTGTAAAATAAGTTCTTTTCGGATTGTTCTACTTAATTTTTAAAACGTTCTTAAAATTCTGAAGAATCCATCGGCTGAAAGGCGTCGTCAACGTTTTCTTTCTTAAACCGCTTGCTTCTGTGTTCGATGTCACCTTGGTCTTGGCAAACATCTCTGGATGTGCTGGGAGTACTGTGCTGAAAGGCAAATTGCGAAAATGGAAGAATTTCATTTGGTGGCTCTTGGAAAAATCCACTGGTCGTACTAGGAATTTTAGGTGAATTAACAAGGCCCATACTTGAAACCGTTTCTTTAGATGACTTCATCGCTTCTTTGAAAATGTCTTCGCGTTTTTTAATGTACCAAATTAATTTTTCAGCAAAATTTTTGGAAATCGGAACTATTGAAGGCAGGTATAAATGCGAAATCTCTGAATTTGTAATTTCCGTACTTGTTTCAGTACCTGGAAGCATTATGTTGTAAATTCTTCTTATTTTTGTGCAAAGGAATTTAGAGCAATTTTCTTTCACGCAATTCGAAGCATGACGAGCTGCCAGACCAAAGAAATATTCACATTCGAAACAAGGATCTATATCTAGACACATTAAAAAATGTTCGAAAGAGGCTTTTACCATAGAACACATATTTCTCCCACAGATCCTATCAAAGCATAGACTGGCATGTTCCAGATGTACAGGGTCAAAAGTATCAAAACTAAAAACCCCTTCTGTTACAATTTCGTCTGTAGGGAGGCTCATGTTAATACAACTAGCGCTACGTAAAGAAAGGGGTGCACATTAAAACAAAGTACGCATATGTGCTTTGGAATTGTCGTTGTATTCAAAACTTCCGGGGATCTTTTTCTACCACACACGAAAATCGAGGTCTGCTGTGTGTGCTCCTAAAAACAACAGGAAAACTCATTTGAAATTTGATTCTTTGCTTGATTTGTGGACACATATTTTCAATTCAGTTCTTAATAGTTTACAGAAACCGGTCATGGGAAACATAGTCTACATGGGGCCACAAGCTTCCTTGTTTTGAAACTTGTTTATATTAGGGCTTCGAACCTGAACCGAAAACCTGAGAAACCTGCTATTTTGGTTCGAACGAAAAGCGAAACTGAACCGAAAAATGACATCTCGGTTTTTTTCGGCTCGATATATGTTCCGTCCTTTGGTTACTCTAACCAACTTATCGATATTTTCTATTTTAACGTCGACCCTCTAATTATCATCATTACATGTACATTACTTCTCGATGTCCTGTTTTGATGTTCACTAGTACTTTTCTGTTTCAGCTTCGCTCGAAACTACTTGTAGAAGACAGTTTTAATTCAATTGATTGAACTATAGAAGTATAAATGGTTTAAGATGAGAATATACATAAAATAAAATTATTCATTCGAAACTGAGCCGAAAACCATTATTTTAGTCGAAACGAAAACTGGTACTGAACTTATATATTTTTAATTGACCTAGAACGACAAAAATAACGGTTCGAAGCCCTAATGTATATAGGTTCTGGTACTCTGTGTACCAAACGTCTTTAGAGGGGAATATTCAGCATATTAAATAATACTGGGTCTCAGAGTGGTTGGGTGGTTGCGTTGAGAGTGTGAGTGAATATTATAACGTCGCATTGTTCAGCTATTCGAGCGCGTTTGGCGACTTACCACGTCATTTTGAACAATGATCAAATGACGAGGACGATACCCGAGCTGGTACCCCTCTCCTAACTTTCACAACGCACCAAAGGGAGGACGTTTGACCCACGACATATTTAATGCGTTTCGACCCGCTCTTTACAGAGGATCTTCAGTGGTACTAGACTCGAACTTATGACCTGCTTAACACGAGTCCGTGTCCTTGAAAACAAAGTAGGAGGAATAAATAAAGCGTGTTAAAGAAGAATTGACATAATTTGCAACCGCCTCACAACACCGATTAAATATAGAAAACACATCTGCGTGGAGAGATGGAATATAAGGTTTTGAGTTATTAATTAAAAATTATAAATGTCTTTAAAAAATAAACATTACTCTATCCAGATTGTAAGCCATGCATATTTTTACAGGCTCATATAGGTTGCATTGAAGGAAGAGGTTTCAAGATGGATCGATCCATATTTCCGGATCAGAGCCCACGCGTCATTACCACGGATTGGAAAAGTTTTCTTTTTAAAATGATTGCAGGGGCTTATAGCAAGCTGCTTTGTAAAACAACTCTCTCACCACTAATTTTTTTCCAATACTTCAGTAATGACTTTGATTATGAAGTTTCTTAAAACCTTTCCTGAAATTCATAACCATAATTAAACGCTTTGCCGTGGGACGGAAGATGAATTCTTCGAGAAAATTCTCACTAAACTGTGTTTTTCTTTTGAAACATTTCGCTTCTTTTCCAGGAAACAAGTAAAGTATTTTCGAAAATATTTCCACTAGTATTCTTAAGTGAACAAGTACAAAAGACAGCAAAGTCTGAATTCAAAGGAAATATTTTTTAGGTAATTATAAAAATTATAAAATATATAGAGTAATTCAATTATGATGTGTTCAAGGATTCATATTATCAATTGAAAAGCTTAAATTTTCACAAAAATAAGAACGGTGACTCACACTAGAGAGTCCGGAAACCCTTTAATCCTACAATCTTGAAATTTGGCAAAAATAAAAATCCCGTTCTTGAAACATTAGGCCAGCTGACTTCAGATTTGACAAATACATTTCTTTTGTTGAGTAGACATCGATTAAGAGCAAGTTTTTCAAAATCTGATTCCCAAAGGGGTTATAACGCAGAACGTGTTATCCTTTCATGCAGTTCTGCTGCAACAAGCGGCAAAGGAGGGACGAAAACTGGGGTCTTATGTAAAAGATCAAGTGTTCGGATGACATGAATAACAAAGAAAGGATAACAATTGTTGTCAATGACGTTCATACTACCATGCTAAGTAGAGTAGGGCAGGAATTGCACTATCGCATGGATGCATGCCGTTTGAATAATGGTTCACTCACAGAAGACTTTTAAGAAATGTACATAAAACTTGAACTGCTTCTCTCTACTCTTCCACATATGTTCTTTTTCCCTCTCTTCCGTCTTAGTTTTTTAATTCCTACTCTATTATCTCACTCTCTATATATATTTATTTTTATATATATTTATCTTGTTCAAATTTTTAATCGATAATGGAATGCATTTTAAAGCACTCAATTGAGCTGAAATTTAATATACACGATTATCTTGGATCACAATACAGTAATTAAGTTATAATTAATAAAAATTAATTCATTAAAACAAATTATTCAAAAAATTGCAAATACAGCCACGTTGGCATCAATTTTGGCGACTTAGCGACCATTTTGACGACTGTCTCAAAATTTTTTTAAAAAATTCTCACATTTTAAAACCCTCATTTGAGCTGAGATTTTCTATACACTATTGTTCAGGGTAACAAAAAGATAATTTAATTATAATTAATTAAATTAATTGACTGGAATTAATTATTTAAAGAATTAAAGATACAGACACGTTGGCTTCATTTCTAGCGATTTGGGTCAAAACTTCAAAAGATTTTTTTTCTCTTACATTTCAAAGCATTTAGTTGAACTGAAATTCTATATACAGGATTGTTTGGAATTACACAATACGATACTTTATTGATAATTAATAAAAATTAATTGCCACTTAAAGTTGTTATTCTGTCATATGTATGTGCATATTTTTATTAATTGTAATTATTTAATAAAAAGTAGCTAAATAATTTTTTTTTGTTGATCTAAGTAGTAATCGACCTATTTTTTTTATATTACTTGTTTACAACAGTGCTTCTAAACCATGAAGGGAATTATGAATAATACTGTATGTTGTTGTTGTTATTTCGAATCCCCTTGTGGCAGGAAAGCCTACACAAGTCCATTTGACCTTTCCGCATAAGAATGTCACCAAGCGGATCTTGATCTCCAAACAGCTGTCCCAGGGAAATGTTCCAGCAGTCCAGAAGATGAGAAAAGAAGCAGGGAGAGAGCGGGGACAGGTAAAGAAAGAATTTACCCCCTGCTTAAAAGCCATACCACGCAGATGACCTCTTCTAAAGCGCGCCAAGGCTTTTTGAAGAGGTCTGGTTCCCCTGTACTGTAACGATGGACCAGGAATCTTAGCTGCGTACCAGTGGTGAGTAGAGGCTTTCGCCAAGTCAGATTCATTATAGCTTTGTGGAGGAAATAAATTTCAGAGTGGCTCAGGACAGAGGAACTGGGGTTAGGGAGATCACAACCCCTACCAGCCAGCTCATTAGCTGCCTCGTTTCCAGGCACACCCAAATGCGATAGTTTCCACTGAAGACACATTTGTTTCCTCTGATTAAGCCAAGCCAATTTGGATATAATATCTCGACCCCAGAGCTGTCCATGATCTTAGGCCAATTCTTCAGATATTGGATGAAGCTTCTGCTGTCTGTCAGTATCCAGATAGTGTCCGTATTAGAGTTGAGAGCAGGATCGAGAGCACCACTGATAGAGATGAGTTCCGATCTAAGGACGGAACAGTGGTCAGAATTCCTGATGATGATTTTAACATCACTCCCGGGAGTGTTACTAAATATACCACTCCCCTCTCTACCCGTATCCAAGCAGCTACCATCTGTATAAATAATCAAGGCAATCATGGCTTGATCGGATATGTCATTTGTGACTTCAAGTGCCAGTTATCTTAGTAATTCCGGATGGCTGCTATACTTGTGGGAGTACTGATCAATAATTCCTCCCGGAATTCAACATGGTTATAAGAATCAATGGGTGTGATGCAGCGAAAACGTGTAGATGTTTCAACATTGAAATCTATAAAGCCACGTTTCCACATGTATTTAAGGGGACTGTCTTGCTTTAATAGTTGGTAACTTTTCCAGTTTAAGATGAAAGAAGAGGTTGTATTAAAGGAGCCAAAGCTTTTAATTTTGTTGAAATATCTATATGAGTTGACTTCGAATCTCATAGTCAGAGGTTGGATGTCTGCCTCGTACAGAACTATGTCAGTAGGGCAACTATATCTAAGGCCCGTGATGATCCTCGCAGCACTGAGCTGCACTCTTTCCAGTTTTTTCAAGTTAGTAGGAGATGCTACTTGAAAGACTTGATATCCATTTTCAAGGACTGGGTGGATCAAGGTTGTGTAAGAAATTCTAAGCGTTGTCTCAGTTGTGAAATTCAATCTTTCGGCTGTTCTTTTGAAAAAAGAGGACTGGGAAATTTCAAGACTTTGTGATCTGCTGGAATCCATGGTTTGGTGTATAATTGGGAGACTAGAATCCTGTAAAAAATAAAGAACTGTAACGGATGCTATTGGAATGGCAATATGTGTCACTGTAAGACTGTGGAATCTATTTTAAGAAACAGGCCATGTTCGACGTCGGCTAATGTAAGGTCGTCCATGGATTACCATTGCAAATAATGATCGATATATCCTCTAAACAGCTCGTCTAGACTGAACAATCAGATTGAAAAACAGTTTCTTTTGGTAACAGGACGAAAAATTTCAAGCCAAACAATCCAAAGCAGTCTTCATGCGTGTCGTCTGTATGCAGGTAGGCCAATGGTGTGTATTCCGTTGACTACAAGACACGTGCCGCCCTAAGAAAATGGGCTGCTGAACATCGGCATTCGATGCAAAGTGAGTAAAGTCAAATGCTGTTCACGAACGAGTCCCGATACAGTTTAAAGTGTGACACCAGACGTATTTTGGCAGGGTGAGAAAGGGTAAGTAACCCCATATTCGTTCAGGAAAGATCACATTTTAGACTAGGTAGGTGGTGGATATGGGTTGGTATCGGCATAGGCGCACGCATTGAGCTGCATGTCATACGGAATGCCAAGTTGACGGCCCAAAGGTATGCAAACGAGATAGTAAGACCCATGTTGTACCTTTCGCTGCAGTCATGCAGGATAAGGCCAGAAATCATACTGCTCGTCTTGCAGAGAATTTTCTTTGAAGTGGATATAAAACTGCGCAATGATCCCTTTTCTTTTTTGCTTGCTTCCCTGATATTTTCGCAGTTTTTTTAGAAAATGTGGATGGACAGTTCAGAATCGGGGTAGACGATGCTCAAAATTAAGAGGTTCATCGTGTTCCTTCCAAATGCATAAAAAAAAATAGTTATTTGGTTCGATGTCATTTTAAATACATTGATTCCTTATTAACGTCGCATTGCGAAGAAACAAGAGGGCTATTAGTGATGTACCACTTAAATTTGAACTAGGATGATACCTGAACTGGCTCCACCCTCTACTACCAAACCACACCAGAAGGACATTGAGTTTCAATAGATTTAACGCGTGTTTCGTCCCTTCTCAGAAGAACCACTCCAGCCACGAGTTCGCAACAATAACCACTACGATTTCCCTTTTCCTCAAACCACGTGCCCTGACTTCGATTTTAAGCTCTACCGACGTCTGCTGCTACAGTGAGCGTGCTGCAGTTATAGATTAGAGTACGTAAAGATTAGTCGAGTTTAATAAACCACAATAAACAAAAAAACGATCAGCGACTGCCTTTTATTGAATCAAGAACTACAAACACACCAGTTTAGAAATCATCCATGTTATATATTCAACAATCGTACTCTAATCCATTTTCCAATGTAGCAGCTTCTTGTTGAGTTCTGCTGTTGGATTTTATAAGGAAAAAAAAGAAAGCAGGAAAGGATATCCATTTTTTTAAAAAATTTACCAATATGTAAAATGTAAATGATTATCAACTTCGAAGCAAGATGGATATACTTTGACCATCCGAATAGGAATCTCAATTTGTGGCCCCATAGCACTTGCGTTTCTCTCTCATTGTAGTTCGACGTAAATATACACTCCCACACTCGTATGTTTCTGGTTTTAACTCACGAGTCCGACTGACTTCTGCAGAACAGAAATGGCCTTATTCCCACCGGATAAGCCACGTGATTCTACACGGCAGTCACATGATACTCACGATGGTCTTTTAAAAAAGGAATTATGTGGCCGAGGTAGCTCAAGGTAACAGACTCGTTACTGGCTTGTCATAACTTCAAGCCTAGTATCGCTGAAGACCCTTCGTATAGGGGGGAAGCAATGAACGTTAAATCTGTCGAGGCTCAAACGTCCTCCTGTTGGTATGGTGCGGAAGTTAGGAAAGAGGGTTCCAGCTCGGGTGTCGTGCTCGTCATTAGACCATAGCTCAAAATTTCATCACGAAAAGCCCTCAAGTATGTATATATATATATATAGCTGAACAGTACTACGTTAATAATCACTCACCCTAGGAACTGAGTTAAATCGCGCAGAGCAGTTGCGAAATCAGAAAAATTGATTCAATAATCCTACTTAAGTTCATTTTCCGATTTAACATTTGCGTGCCAACGTTAAATTAGATTGAGTTCTCTCTAGTTAGACTCTTTGCTGAAAGGATACCCGTTTAAAAACTTTTATAGCAAATGACCGACATGTAAAATTTGAAGGAATGACTTTTGGAGGAAAATGAATATACAAACTTAGATCATCCGAAAATAAATCTCTGGTTGTGGTCCAATAGCCCTCGAATTGTTTTATATTGCTAAAACAAACACTCCCTCAATGTTTTTGTTTTTGTTATCTTTCAGGTGTAATCAAAACATGAAACAAGTGTCACAATACCGAGGTGCCCTAGTGAACTTTTCCTTTCCCCCAAAAGGTTTACTGCCTTAGCGACCACGGGTGTCCCGTCGATGGGGTACCCAAGTGATCCTTCCCAGTTTTTGACTCTCTCGTCATTTTATTCACCCTGCCTTTCTTTTCTCTCTAGATCGCAGACAAATTAATATTTCGTTTGAAAAAGTTGTACCTTTTTTTACATTACACTAAAATCTTATTTTTTTAAGAGTTTGATATTTTGTTACTTAACCGCATTTTTAAATTAATTTTGGTTTATAATTTTTTTCTTTCTAAAACTGTTGGTTTTCCAAGCTTTATGTTTGCTGTGAGCGGCATCCTGTAAGGAAAATGGTGTCCTGGGAATACATTTTGCGTTCCCTTTGGTACAAGCTTCGCTGTAGACGGATGGCAGGAGTGAGCCCACTCCTGTCAATCGGCTGGTGATATCTCTCTTCTGTGTCCCCGGAGATACATTGCCGTAGAGCTAGTGCTGCAGATAAGGGGTGTCGGGTTTTCCCATTTGATCTTCACCCTGATGCTGTAGTACTATATTCTGGGTGTAATCCAGGTGAGCCCCATGCCTGACTTATCAGTTGACCGGCACACTGCCTCCCTGATTGAACTCCGAGAGGGGGGAGCAGCCAGGAAGAAGCGTTTTTCGCGCCTATGTGATCCAAGTCAGCAATCCCCGGGTAATGACATCTTATTACCCAAAATCATTATTGATGAAACTGTTGTGCATCGAAGATTTTTACTGATATATTTGCCAAACTATGACATGTCTCAGGAAAGTCATTTGCCATTCATAAAGCACTCATTTAAATATATGGTGAACACAAATCTGTGCAACGTTTAAGGTCCTACCTATTGAAATTATGTCTGCCCTACAAAATAAGTCCTTTCTCCGCGCGAAACTTTTTCTGGATTCACCCATAACAATAAGCCCTCAAATCACCCAACACTTGCGGGGTGTCATATCTAAACCCGACCTTTTGACCACATCCGAGTCAGAAATCCTCGGATTCTCTGATCTGAGTGATTCAGGTCAGAAGAATTACAATTAAAAAAGATGCAACACTTGTACCAATGAAACGTTTAATTCTAACTTTCAATAGCCTGAAACTGCTTACTGAAATAAAAATCAATCACAAACTGTAAAATAAGTCCAATTATACCGAATCCTCGGCACTGCTGCAAGTGTACCAGAGGTACGGACATTCGCAAACTTCCTGCCGCGGACAACTAACATGCTATATATATAGGTATGCATCTGTCGGACATGCTTTCTCACATTGCAATCTGGAGCAGAAATGTGTTAAATTTTCGCAGCCTCATTCAAATGATTCAAAACTTTGTCCAAAATAGAAAACTGAAAAACAAATATAAGAAATTAAAATTAACAAAAATATAATCCTACGTAGAGTCCAGAAAATTAATAGCCCATCAGATATATCTGCGACTACGCACAGATGAAAATATCACAAAAATAAAATGTTCTCATTTAAAATTACTTCAACTACTTTCATTCCTCCCAAAACCAAATCTCTCCATCTACTCCTGATGTTAACACACCATTTTCAACCCAAGCACATCTCTTGCTGTCCACGTCTTCAATAGCAGCTACAGAGTCCCAGCCACTTATACCCATGTCCGTTCTTTCCTCAACCAATAATACATTAGCCCAATTGTATCATCAATGAACGAAAAAAAAGTTAAAAATTGAAACTAAACATTTTTATTTGAGTGCAAAATAATGGAGACCAGAATTAAGACTTTATATTTTTACCGCAAGCAGTTACAAGAATGCAAGAGCAAAGCATGACTTCCAAGTTTTCCTTGTATATACAAGATGCATAGAACTGTTCGTATACTAAATTTGATGCAATAAAGCAAGTTTGATGAAATACAATAAAAGTACACAGATAAAGGTTTTTTTTTATGAATATAACATGGTGAAAAAAAGTAAAGTATACCGAGGTGCAGATAACTATTTTAGCAGTTGCATTAGCTGAAAGGTAAATCATACCAAGAGACTTACTAAATAATCAATTTACAGGAAGTTAGAAAATAAATATAACCTGTAAAAAACAATTTATATAAAAAAACCATAAGTTTTCTTTTAAATTTCACATTTTGTGTAACGTAATTTTCTTATACCTTAAATTTTAAGGGCGAAAGGAAACGTTGAGTCAAGTTGAATTTATTCAGTAATTAGTTTTAATAATTTAATTTTACGACGGAATAGTTTAATTTCACAATTTCACCATTCGACTGTTTCACGCTGTAAATAACTGTAAAATGAAATTTTAGTCTTTAAATAATTAGTCTTAAACAATCAATTTTTATTAACTATAATTAAATTATCGTATTGTCATCCCAAGCAATCGCTTAAAGAAAATTTCAATTCAAATTAAATGCTCGTAAAATGTGAGAAAGAGCTTTTAAAATTTTGACCCTGACTTAGTCACAAATCGAGAAGAAAACACGTTAAGAAGTACGCAAACATTTTACTACATATAAGAAAATTGATTAAAATAGCAAATTAGATATATATAAAGTAATTATATAATTAAACTACTGTTAATTATATATTGGATCAGTGTTGTTCTTTTTTAAAAAAATCAAGTATATTTTCAAATATATGAAGGAGTTATTCATAAAACAGCGAAAGGTTCATCGCGGATTCTCGTTTTTCTCTCCGATTTTGTTTACCAACTTTAAAAACTCTTAGAAATCCATTGAGGTATCGTCAATGTGTTCTTTCTTAAATCGCTTGCTTCTATATTCTGTATCGCCCTGGTCTTCGGAAACGTCTCTGAATGTGCTAGGGGCATTGGGCCGAGAATTAGATCTCACAAATGGAACAACATTTTCCGATTCTTCCATCTGATCTACATTAAAGTCTACTAATTTCCTGTTTTTAATATAGCTAAGCAATTTTTTCCTTAAATTTAGATATTTCCGACCGCTTTCGGGAAAAACTGGTTGTGAATTCGAAGGTCCGGGATTCGTCTCTTCCCTGCATTCTTCCTCACTTGGAAACACGTTTGCGAAGATGTACGATTTTTGCACACAGGAACGTAAGGCACCATTCTCTCTCGCAATTCGAAACATGACGAAAGGCAATGTCATAGACATATTCACATTCCTCACAAGAACCGAATTCCAGACAATCTCTGAAATGTTTGAAAGATGCCTTTAACTTGATACACATTGGATGATTGCAGTTCAAATCGTCACATCTGCTGGCATGTTCTAGCAAATATATGGGGTCCCTCAAGTCACGTTTAACTCCATCTGGTAGTCTTGAATATCTTTCAGCTTCCGGAAGATCTGACAGAAGAGGACACATGCTAACGCGTCGAGCAAAGTAGAAGAATAAATTTTAAAATAAATCGAAATACGTATCCGTGAATACTGGAGATGGATTTGATGCTTCTGGGAGTCTATTTCTACCACACTCAGAGGCCGAGGTCTGTCGTATGTTATGTAGTAAGGAACCGGAAAACTTATTTGATTTGTTGTTTAATTCTTTTGCAGTATTTTCAGTTCACTTCCGAAACAGTTGTGGCAGACTTTCACGATAGCATAATGCCATGTTTCGAGGTATTCAAATTTATTTATGGTTTCATGGGATGAATATACCGGTCACATGTGTGATGCAAAAGATTGAAATCAGCTGCAGATTATATAAAATTGGCCTCCAATGTGTACGGGAGTATGTAATACCATATTAGATACTGTCCACCTCATTTGCTTGTCACACAAAATTTTAAATTTTCGCTCCAAACCTGATTCCATAATTCTCAAACAAGAATCGAGGTTTTGGACTCGTGCCTGGCATGGGCTGCTTTAGTGCAGAAATTAGGAGAAGGAGTCCAGCTCAGATGTCGCTCTCGTCACTTGATCATGATTCAAAATGACGAGTTCCGTCACCAATAGCCCTCGTGTAGCTTTATATTGTGAAGCTTTATATTGTCAATATAACTCTTCCTTTCTCAAACAATTAACACACATCACGCAATGAACACAATCCTCTCACACAACAGTGCACCGCAATTCAACAATCGACAAATTATAGGGAGCATATGCGAGATCTGAGTGAGTTTGTGTTGGGGTTAATGTTGCAAGAGCCCCCCCCCCCAATTCCGATAAATATGAGTGAGTGCAGTTTTGACCTTTTTAAAACAGCAATCTAATTTTTTTTTTAAAAACTCAGACAAAAAATAATTATAGAATCTGAAATATCATTTCGCTACGATACGGTACATTTTTTAAATGAGTCAATCGATACGGTTTTTATGAAAATGTCTAAATTGTTGCGCATGAAATCTTTTTTGTTTAAATGAATCACCATTTTGTTCTAAAACAGCCTATGCTTTGCTCTTTTAGAAACAGTCATTTATAAAATAAATTCTGAAAAACATTTTTTTACGATTTTTCAAAAATTACTCAAAATTTTAACTAAACTTTTAATAACTTCGTCATTTATGAAGATAATCTCACAAAACGTTTTTTTTTTTCGTGTGTAGAACAATATTACCCAAAATCTGTACGAAGATTGAAAAAATTGCTTACAAATTACGGATTTAAAAAAAATTGTGTTTTTCGTCCAATACCCTTTTTTGCGAGAATTGATTCAGCTAAACCAGGGAGGGCGAACCAGAGTTGAATGAGCGTGTCCAGCGATAACTAAAAAGTAAAAAATTAAAAGTAAAAAAAAAACTTTTGAAAAACAAGCTTCTATTTAAACGCGCTAAAAAGAATAAAATAAACTTTTTCTTTTAAAACCTTTTTTTACTATCAACTTAGAACGTCATTACACAATTTATATGAAAGCTTGTCGCGAGATTTACCTGTGTAGATAAACAAGTAAATTAAATAACTTGATCTGATTGATTTTAATTTTTAAAAATTTCAAACTAAGTAAATACGTACTTAAATCTTGCGGGTGGTTTAATAAAGTGGGTTTAAACGCGAACTCTCTGGATTGTACTTTCCGGCCTTGTTTCAGTACCTGGAAACATACTATAATGAAATTTTATTGTTATATGCAAAATATTGTAAGGCGTCTTTCTCCCACAGAACTTAAAGCATGACGAGTGGCAAGGCCAAAGGAATATTCACATTCGGAACAAAAACCTAGATCCCGACAAATTCAGAAATGTCGTTGAGAGGCTTTTGAAACGTGGAACACAAATTTCTCCGACATTTCGAATTAACACATAGGCTAACATGTTCCAGATGTACAGGGTCAAAAATATCAAAACCAAGCAACCCCTTCTGTTACAATATCATCCGTAGGGGCTCTTGTTAATACGACGAGCATTATGTAAAGACAGGAATATACACTAAAACAAAGTACATATCTATGCTTTGAAAATGTCGTTGTATTCAACACTTCCGGGCGTCTTTTTCTACCACACGCGAAGATCGAGGTCTGCTGTGTGTGTGTTCCTGAAAACAACAGGAAAACTCATTTGAAATTTGATTCTTTGTTTGATTTGTGGACGCATATTTTCAGTTCACTTCTTAATAGTTTACGGGAAACATAGTGGTCATAGGGCCACGAGCTTCCTTGTTTTCAAACTTGTTTATATTAGATCTTCGAACCTGAACCGAAAACCTGAGAAACCTGCTATTTTGGTTGGAAAGAAAACCGGAACTGAACCGAAAAATGACATCGGTTTATTTCGGCTCGATATATCTTCCGTCAGGGCCGGCTCTAGCAATTTTGCAGCCCCGGACAGAAATGAAAAATGCCGCCCCTCTCCCCAAAGTAAAAAAAACTATTATTAAAAAGATAAAAAATTTCATAAATGCACACCTAGAAAACTTGAATAAAAAGGGAGCTAACAGTACATATATTAAAAACTAAAACATAAAAAAATTACCACTGTTTTTTTTTTTCTGACTTTTAATTCTAAAAACTTTCTGATCAATTTGTTCAGCTATATCATGTTCGATAGCTAATGTAGCTAAGCCCTTTAATCTATCTTTAGAATTTGTGAACTGTAAGAAATTTTTTATTAATTTTAATTTTGGGAAATTAATATCTACACTTGCCAAACTTATTAGCAAAGAAAGTAAAATAAATGCAATAGCAAGATTTGGAGCAAATTCTAAAACATAAATAAATTTTAAAACTTCTCACACACACACACAACTGGGTTTCTTTTTTTTTTTTTTTTTTTTTTTTTTTTTTTTTGCCAGCTAAAGCTGAAACTGACATTATCTCATCTGCTCAATCAAGCGCGTTTACATCCAATGATTCTCCGTCGGTCAACATCATTTCTAAATGTTTACAGTTTTTAATTACTTAAAGTTTTAAGGGTATCTCTTAAATCATATGTACTGTGAAAAATTGAAAACAATTACTGTCAGTGCTCATTAAATTAAATCTGCATTCCAAGGCATTAACTGCTTAGTCCAATGTAAAAAAATTGAACTCTATCTTGAATTTTAATTTAGGATATTCCATCGGATCATTTTGTGCTTCATAATTAAAATTTACATTTTTCCGTCGAACTCTGTGACGTGGCTGCGTCACCTCAAAGTTAGCAAAGATATCAATCTCGACGGCCATTTCTTTTGCATCACAGTGCATTTCATCAAAAGTCACATCCTTTACAATTTCTTGAGAGTTCCATAGTAGATGGTAGATCGTAATATTTTGTTTGCAATAGCTTGCTTATTGGATTTTAATGCAATTAAAGATTTTATACCAAATAATGATGGCTATAGGAACTTGAATTGTTAAGTAGAATTTAATAATCCACAGAGGTCTCATCTCTTATAGTGTTGTCAATTTCAGCATTATTATGAAAACTAAGCATCATAAAAACCTCCCAATTGATAACTTAAGGGTTTAATAGCCTCTATTCAGCTTTTAAAGCTATTGACACAAAGTGGCTTTAAAGTTTTATGCCCTTTATAAATTTTAATAATATAACCCAACGAAAAGTTGATGGAAAAAAAAATTTTTTTTAACTATATTAAAAAAAGTACAGGCTCTTCTAAGGATGCTTTTGCCACATGTCATTAACGACCATATTTAGTGGCTACTACATGGCACATGGATTGTTCGTGGATTTAATGTTCTTATTTTAAATTGAGCCCCTTATTTCTCGCCTTTCATATTCACTCCGTTATTGTAGGCCTGCCCCCGCATATCTAGCAAATTTAGCCCTAATTTTTTTTAAGTTTCTCAACTATTAAATTTGAAAGTTCTCTTCCAGTTAATCTTTCAGCTGGAAGGAAACAAAAAAAAACTCGCATTAGCTTTAATGATAACTTCGTTAGATTTCTCAATGCATGTATACCCTATCATAAATGTCATTTGTTCGATCTTGCTGCCATCAGGGGTGCAATCTAAAATTATCGAATAATATTTAGCTTGTTTAATTTTATGAACAATGTATAATTTAATATTCTCATATAAAAGAGAAATTATCTCATTCTGAATATTTTTCCCTAGAAAGTGTACTTTAACTTCTTCCAAATTTTCCATAACAAAAAAAGTATTTTTAAAATTTGGTCCAAATGCCGCCCTAAAATTTGCCGCTCCGGACATAGGTCCGGTTTGTCCGGCCCTAGAGCTGCCCCTGCTTCCGTCCTTTGGTTACACTAACCAACTTATCCACATTTTCTATTTTAATGTCGACCCTCTAATTATCATCATTTCATGTACATTACTTCTCGATGACTTGTTTTGATGTTCACTAGTACTTTTCTGTTTCAACTTCGCTCGAAACTACTTGTAGAAGACAGTTTTAATTCAATTGAATGAACTACACATATATATATATATATACATTGAAGAATAAATGGTTTAAGATAAGAATATGCGTAAAATAAAATTATTCATTCGGAACTGAGCCGAAACCTATATTATGGTCGGAACGAAAGAGCTGGAACTGTACTTATATATTTTTTTAGCTGACCCAGAACGAAGCAAATTACGGTTCGAAGCCCTAGTGTATATAGGTTCTAGTACTCTCTGTACCAAACGTCTGTAGAGAGGAATATTCACACACACAGCAGATTAAATAGAACTGGGTCTCAGAGTGGTTGGGTGGTTGCGTTGAGAGTGTGAGTGAATATTATAACGTCGCACTGTTCAGCTACTCGACCACGTCCTTTTGAAAAATGGTCAAATGACGAGGACGACACCCGAGCTGGTACCCCACTCCTAACTTTCACAACGCACCAACGGGAGGACGTTTGCCCACGACATATTTAATGCGCTTCGACCCGCTCTATACGGAGGATCTTCAGTGGTATTAGGCTCGAAATTATGACATGCCTGCCACGAGTCCTTGACCTTGAAAACAAAGTAGGAGGTATAAACAAAGCGTGTTAAAGAAGAATTGACATAATTTGCAACCGCCTCACCACACCGATCAAATATAGCAAATACATTTGCGTGGGGAGATAGAATATAAAGTTTTGAATTATTAATTTAAAAAATTTAATGTCCTTAAAAATAAACAGTATTGTATTATATCCAGATTGTAAGCCATGCATATTTTGACGAGCTCAAGCAGGTTGCATTGAAAGGAGAGGTTTCAAGATGGATCGATCCATATTTCCGGATCTGAGCCCACGCGTCATTACCACGGATTTGAAAAGTTTTCTTTTTAAAGTGATTGCAGGGGCTTATAGCAAGCTGCTTTGTAAAACAACTCTCTCACCACTAATTGTTTTCCAATACTTCAGTAATGACTTTGATTATGAAGTTTCTTAAAACATTTCCTGAAATTCATAACCATAACTACACGCTTTGCCGCGGGACGGAAGATGAAATCTTTGAGAAAATTCTCACTAAACTGCGTTTTTTTTTTCAAAAATTTCGTTTCTTTTCCAGCAAACAAGTAAAGTATTTTCAAAAATATTTCCACTAGTATTCTTAAGTGAACAAGTACAAAAGACAGCAAAGTCTGAATTCAAAAGGAAATACTTTCTAGGTAATTATAAAAATGATAAAATATATAGAGTAATTCAATTATGATGTGTTCAAGGATTCATATTATCAATTGAAAAGCTTAAATTTTCACAAAAATAAGAATAACAGGGACTCACACTAATGGATCCGGAACCATTAATCCTAAAAACTCGACTTTTGGTAAGTTTCTTTTATTAAGTGGAGATCCCCCCCCCCCTCTAAGAACGGGTTTTGCACCCAAAGGGATTACATGTCTTTAAAAGTAAAAATAAAAATACCGTTCGTGAACCATTAGGCCAGCTGGCTTCAGATTTGACAAATACATATCTTTTGTTGAGTAGACATCAATTAAGAGCAGATTTTGCAAAAACTGATTCCCTAAGGTGTTATAACGCAGAACGTGTTATCCTTTCATGCAGTTCTGCTACAACAAGCGGCAAAGGAGGGACGAAAACTGGGGTCTTATGTAAAAGACCAAGTGTTCGGATAACATGGATAACAAGGAAAGAATAACAAGTGTTGTCAATAACGTTCATAGAACCATGCTGAGTAGAGTAGGGCAGGAATTGCACTATCGCATGGATGCATGCCGTTTGAAAAATGGTTCACACACAGAAGACTTTTAAGAAATGTACATAAAACTTGAACTGTTTCTCTCTACTCTTCCACATATGTTCTCTTTCCCTCTCTTCGTCTTAGTTTTTTAATTCCTACTCTATTATCTCACTCTCTCTATATATTTATTTTTATATATATTTATCTTGTTCAAATTTTTAATCGATAATGGAATGCATTTTAAAGCACTCAATTGAGCTGAAATTTAATATACACGATTATTTTGGATCACAATACAGTAATTAAGTTATAATTAATAAAAATTAATTCATTAAAACAAATTATTCAAAAAATTGCAAATACAGCCACGTTGGCATCAATTTTGGCGACTTAGCGACCATTTTGACGACTGTCTCAAAATTTTTAAAAAAAATTCTCACATTTTAAAACCCTCATTTGAGCTGAGATTTTCTATACACTATTGTTTGGGGTAACAATAAGATAATTTAATAAGATTTAATTACTTGAAGTTAATTGACTGAAATTAATTATTTAAAGAATTACAGATACAGACACGTTGGTTTCTCATTTTTAGCTACTTCGGTCAAAACTTTAAAAGATTTTTTTTCTTACATTTCAAAGCATTCAGTTGAACTGAAATTCTATATACACGATTGTTTTGAATGACACAATACGATACTAAAAGATAATTAGTAAAAATTATTTGCCAAATAATGTTGCGATTCTGTCATATGTATGTGCATATTCATATTAATTGTAACTATTTAATAAAAAGTAACTAAATATTTTTTTTTGTTAATCTAAGTAGTAATCGACTTTTTTTTTATATTACTTGTTTACAACAGTGCTTCTAAACCATGAAGGGAATTATGAATTATCCTGTATGTTGCTTTTGTTTCAAATCCCCTTGTAGCAGGAAAGCCTACACCAAGTCCATTTGACCTTTCCGCATAAGAATGTCACCAAGCGGGTCTTGATCTCCAAACAGCTGTCCCAGGGAAATGTTCCAGCAGTCTAGAAGATGAGAAAAGAAGCAGGGAGAGAGCAGGGACAGGTAAAGAAAGAATTTACCCCCTGCTTAAAGGTCATACCACGCATGTGACCACCTTTAAAGTGCGCCAAGGCTGTTTGAAGAGCTCTGGATCCCCTGCAAAGTAACGATAGACCAGGACTCTTAGCTGCGTACCAGTTGTGAGCAGAGGCTTTCGTCAAGTCAGATTCATTTTAGCTTTGTGGAGGAAATGAATTTCAGAGTGGGCTCAGACAGAGGAACTGGGGTTAGGGAGATCACAACTCCTACCAGCCAGATCATCAGCTACCTCGTTCCCAGGCACACCCACATGCGATGGTATCCACTGAAGACACACTTGTTTCCTGTGATTAAGCCTAGCAAATTTGGATGTAATACCTAGACCAGTGCTGTCCATGATCTTAGGCCAATTCTTCAGATATTGGATGAAGCTTCTGCTGTCTGTCAGTATCCAGATAGTGTCCGTATTAGAGTTGAGAGCGTGATCGAGAGCACCACTGATAGAGATGAGTTCCGATCTAAAGACGGAACAGTGGTCAGAATTCCTGATACTGATTTTAACATCACTCCCGGGAGTGTTACTAAATATACCACTCCCTGCTCTACCCGTATCCAAACAGCTTCCATCTGCATAAATAATCAAGGCAATCAAGGCTTCATCGGGTATGTCATTTGTGACTTCAAGTGCCAGTTGTCTGAGTAATTCCGGATGGCTGCTATACTTGTGGGAGTACTGATAAATAATTCCTCCCGGAATTCAACATGGTTATGAGAATCAATGGGTGTGATGCAGCCTAAATGTGTAGATGTTTCAACTTTGAAATCTATAAAAAAAAGTTTCCACATGTAATTAAGGGAACTGTATTGCTTTAATAGTTGGTAACTTGTCCAGTTTAAGATGAAAGAAGAGGTTGTATTAAAGGAGCCAAAGCTTTTAATTTTGTTGAAATATCTATATGAGTTGACTTCGAATCTCATAGTTAGAGGTTGGATGTCTGCCTCGTTCAGAACTTTGTCAGTAGGGCAACTATATATCTAAGGCCCGTGATGATCCTCGCAGCACTGAGCTGCACTCTTTCCAGGTTTTTCAAGTTAGTAGAAGATGCTACTTGAAAGATTTGATATCCATATTCAAGGACTGGGTGGGTCAAGGTTATGTAAGAAATTCTAAGCATGGAGGCGTCTGAACCCCATTCTCTTCCAAAAGATATTTTAATATCCTGAGTCTCTTTCTTGCTTTATCGGCTATTTTCTCAAAATGGTTTCTGCAGTTCACTTCCGGGTCTAAAGTGAATCCAAGATAGGTAGGGCATTTACTGCATTTCAAGCGTTCACTCATTAGGAAAAGCTCATGAGAGTAGTTGTAAAGATGCCTATTAGTCGTGAAGAGACTGATTGTTGACTTTGAAGTGTTGAAAATAATTTTATGGTTTTCGGCAAACCCCAGAATATTTACTAGCGATATATTTAACTGCGATTCCATTTTGCTAATATTTGCATTCCTGCACCACAAAACGACATCATCAGTGAAAAGTCCAATTTTACAAGGGTTAACATATTTTTCTATCCCGGAAATAAATAAAGAGAAAAGATTTCGACTCAAAACGCAACCCTGGAGAATTCCTTGATACCTTTTGTAATAACCCGAGAAATTAGCATTAAAATTGATACAAAAATTTCAGTGATTCAGAAAGTTTAAGAGATTAAGGGTTTACCTTTAATACCAAAAATACTAAAGCACTTGGAAAAAGCTTATATTTCCACATACCCTACCAAAGGTCTTTGATGAATCTACAAATGTCACCATGGTGTGTCTCGTTGGTTTGTGATTCTGAGAATCTCTAACACACTGGGTGAAGTATAACATTTGGTCAATAGTAGAGTGACCCTTACGGAAAGCAAATTGCTCCAGGGGCATTAAATTATTAATAATCCTGTATAATCATGTAGTTAAAACTTTTAATCCTTCAAATGTATTTTCTTTGCATTTTTATCAAAGCAATCTCCTTTTATTGTATAAATTGACATTTGTTGCGTTAGAGTTTAAATAACAGAAAGATTTGTAGAGAGATGTCCAGATAACTAGATTCACACTTTTAACGAATTGCAGAAAAAACGTCGTCTCACGTTCATATTATTTGTTTGGACTCATCTCTGACACTGAAGTCAGTTCTCCGGAATGCTGAGTCCGTTCCTGTTGCGGGAGCGGAAACAAGTTAATTAATTCTCTTCTTGTCACGGGTAGGTGGTCAAGTTCATCACGAGGGGAATAGTAAAAAGAATCATCAAATGCCTTTTGGGAAAAGAGCTTAGAAAGAATTACTTAAAGAAAAAAGGTTCCCCTCAGCTGCTGTGAGAGTGAAATGGGCTGCTTAAAACAAAGGTGTTCGCAACGGGCTTAAATGTATCCGCCGTCAGCCACAAATTTGTTTATTTCCACTTATCGGAAATCACACTGAATGCATGATGCGCAAATTGAATTTTAGTTTCAAATCAAGTTTGCTTCTTAGCTTTATATATATTTTTTCTAAGTTATTCATATATTCTTAAGGAGACAAGATTTTGAAGTTCCAAAGTCAGGATACTATATATGCAATTTTTAAAATATTTTTTTGTACAAATAAGTTACTTTATTGTTATTGTTATCGTATTTGAGGTGATATGTAGGTTAAAATGCGAACATGAATCAAAATAAATAATTGTAGTAGTAATGATATTAATAATGTATAGATAAATAGATAGATGATGCAATATTGCATCGCCTTTTTCTGAAATGTGTGAACGTGGCATCTTTTGTGAAGCTAAAGTTGCGGTTAACAGAATATTTCCAGGGGGGGGGAGAGATTAATTTTCACGCGCGATATCTAGGAGGCCTCAAGACCATCAATTAGTTAAAGAAATTCCCACGACAGAAAATTTAAAGGAAGAATTAGTATATCTAGTAATAACTAATGACAATAACATAAGCACACAATAAATCTATACAAATAAATAAAATTGAAGTGTCTGTTTGTAATTTCAAATTAGCAGCTCTTTACTAAATGCATTTAAATGTTTTTTCGATACTTATATCAAAAAATCAATTTTTAAAATTTTTGCCTGTCTGTCTGTCTATATGTCTGTCTGTCAGTCTGTCTGTTTGTTCCGGTTAATCTCGGAAACTGCTGGTGCGATTTTAAAAATTCTTTCACCAATGGAAAGCTACATTATCAGCGAGTAACATAAGGTATAATTTATCTCCATATTCCTACGGGAACGGAAACTATGCGGGTAAAACCGTGGGACGTTGCTTACTCCACGCCAAGTTGGCGCAAATTTATGCATTTGGTCAATAATGGAAATTTTAATAAAAATTTTCTCACATTTGTAACAAATAACTGAAACAAAGTATAATTTAACAACTTTCCAAAAAGCAATTTTTTGAATGGTTTTTCATTAAACGTCTAACGTTTATTACGTTACGTTTGTTAAATGTCAAACTCAAACTTTGAGAAATATCGCCAAGTTGGCTAAGAAGTTCTCTATTCCGACAATCCCAGATATTTTAATGCAAGTTTTCTTGCACTTTTTCAAGAGGGAAACGAAATAAAGTTTTGGCGAATTGCGCGCGTGATATTGAAAATTCTATGGTAATATTAATTGATGGTTTCATAAAAAGTTTTCATTTATCGAATATTTATTACTTTCAGTTTTTTTTTAACCTAATTATACAATATTCATGTTTTGCACAAAATTTTCACTTATACTGAACCTAGATATTTTACATGGAGGTATTACTTTGAAGATATTCTAGATATTACTATGGAAGCCATACAATGTCACTCGTCGAATAAAATTAGGGAGCTTTACGCAATACTTATTTCATCTTCCGTCTTTCTAATCCTCAAACCTTTTGGAATAAGTACAAAGACTACATGGCGGAAGATATTTTGCGACGATTGCAGCAAGTACAAGCAAATATGCCTTTCAGTGAATACATCTACAACGAAACGTATTAAAGGTTTTCAGAATGGTTGGGAAGAAGCTACATGATTTTGGAATGATTAGCCCTAGACGTGTCGACGGAAATAGCTTCTATAATGAATTGCTTGAGAATTAAACTACGATTTTATAGTATTGCAACATCAAGTAACAGAATTTATCCCTCAATTAACTCCAGAACGAAGTCACGTTTTCCAACAGGTGTTACGCAAAATAGAATCCGGCAGTTGTGCATTCTTTTTTCACGATGCCCTGGAGGAACCGAAAAAACGTTTTTGCTAAACTTATTATTTATGACCATCAGAAAAATCCAGAAGATAGCAGTTGCTTTGAATTCTTCTGGTATAGCCGCAAATTTACTGACCAATGGTCGTACTACACATTCCGTTTTAAAATTATCGTTTAATCTTGCATTTGAAGATTTACTCATTTGAAATTTCAGAAAAAATAGCTTTCAAGAAAGGATGCCTCCACGATGTAAGCTTTTAGTGTGGGGTGAAAGTACGATGTCTTACAAGAAAGCTATAGAAGCGTTAAATCGGACTCTTCAGGATTTACGAGATAGTACAGATATAATAAGAGGAATGGTAGCTTTATTATATATTGGCTGGTGAATTTTGAAAAAGTCTCCCTGTAATCTAGAGAGGGTACCCCGGCAGATGAAATCAGTCCCTATTAAATCATCAAGCTTATGGGCAAAAGCTGAAAAATTCAGTCTGAAAAAGAATATGAGAGTGCATCTTCATAATGACGTAGATTCGGAACATTATGCAGAGACGCAATTGAAAATCGGTTATGGATATTTGGACGCAAATTCTGGATGTTATATTTAACTTCCAGAGAATTTTGTAATGTAGAAGAAAATTATGTAAATCTTATTGCTCAAATTTACCCGGGCTTGCAACAAAATTTAAATTGATATCAGTGGTTGCGCGCAAGGTCAATATTGGCGCCTAACAATGACAAATGTCCATAAAATCAACATTGAAAATTTAAACGAAGTGCGAGGGAGGGAAATGAAGAAATATTTATCTATGAATACAATCATGCAAAATCTCGATGCTTCTCGACTATGTAAAGGCACGAGGCTTTGGATCACAAAACTGATGCAGAATATAATTGGTGCCAATATTTTAACAAATGTCATGAAAAGGGATAGTGTTATCATACCTCGAATTCCAAGTATCCCCACTGACCTACTTTAATTCAAACGAGTTCAATTTCCAGTTTTACTGTTGCTATTAACAAAGCTAACATTTCAGGTAGCAGGGGTGCATTTGGAAAAGCAATGTTTTTTCCACGGCCTGATCGGTGTGTCCATTGCCCAAATCTTCAAATATTTGCAACTGACATAAGAACATATAATATGGTATACAGTAGCATCTTAGAATAATATTGTTTTGAGCTCTTTTAAAGAGGAATTAAATATTAAACGTAGATTCTTTCGATTTTTAAAAATATTAATAGTTTAAGTTACTGAATTTTTGTTGTTAATTATTACAATAAATTGCGTTTTCAGT
>BMAO01001314.1:0-64635 GCA_019973975.1 Trichonephila clavata
TTTTTCATGTATTGCTGTCCTTTATGAGTTTCATAAAACCAAGGTAATGCCCACACCCAATGGAAGGACAATTAATAGTAAATCACCATCTGCCTGATATTGTCCACAAAGGTAATGCATCGATATCAAACTCCTGGATGAATGCCGCAGTCTAACATAATTTTTCCTTTGAATTTAGAGGATAATGATCGACCAACTTCTGATCAGCACCTAATGGTTTACCTGGTTAATAATCTGTTTCTGGTGAACTTGGGCCTGATTTTCTTTTCACGCTAATATGATTACACCACTGTCATCACAGACACTCAGAGTCTCAATTTCATCAAGGTCTCAAATTCAATGGCTGGCCCATGGGAGATTTTGATTGCGCATGCGTTTGACGAGTTCATTCTAGAAATCTATGAGAAATAGGTTTCTGGCAGCCGTTGATTTGAAATGATTCTTTGTTGTGTATATGAACGGAAGTCTGTTGGTTTGACTCAAGTTACTGTTTTATAAAGGAAAATATCTTGATGTGTCTTGGAAGAAATGTTATAAGCTGAAAAGCTATATTGTTTTTAATTTATATTTTATGTAGAATTTTAAAAATTATTTGCAATCAATAGTTTTGAAATAATCTATTTAAGTGTACAAAATTTGTACTTTACTTTGAAGAAGGGGAGGATCAGTATGGTATCTTGAGCCAAAATCTCTAAGAATTAATTAGTTTTTCTGAAAATAATCTCAAAGAAATATTCAATGTTTGAATATTTAAATATCTAATATTTTAAAGAATTTGTCGATTTCTAGAAATTAAATGAAAATTGGCTTCACTACTAATTCTTCTCTATGATCCAAAAATGATAGTCTGAACTTTTTAAAAAGTCTTAGAACAAAAATTTTACTGGCTTGTATACAATTTCATTTCACGATACGACACAATAAAAATGACTTGAGTATTTTATTGTAGTTTAGTGAGAAGAAAATTTTTAAATGAACTACCCTGTGGCCATGATTTTACATTTTGTTACATCTATGCAATGAAAATTATTTAACTTATGGTGCAAATTTTAATTTTATAAATATTGAGACATGTTGTATTCTAAAAATTTGAGAAATGTATTTTGTTAAACAAATGGTTGTTAAAACATTCTGTAAAATTTGTACTTGAATTTTATTTTATGTAAGCTATCACTCTAGAACAGTGGTCTTCAAACTTTTCAACCAAAGAACCTCTGAACTTGAAGGTGCTTGTGAACCCTAGAAATGTATTTTGTGGGGAAATCCATTCCATATACATATCAAAATATGTCTCAAAATAACATTTAAATAAATTTACAGGTTATAGGCACCTTATGTAAAGCAATTAAAAAGTATTGCATTTATTATTAAAATATTCTAATCAATATGTTTATAATTTACTCAGTAATGTTAATTTGTGATCCTTGGTGTCACCTATCCAAGCATTATATTTGATAACTGGGATATGGCTTGCTTTTTCATGCAAACTATCTGTCTAGATCTATTGAGATTAAAATGCAATTGCATTGTTTTCCTAGAGTCTAATCTGTTTATACTTGTTTTTGTAGCAACTTTCGCTTGAAAATATATTTCACTTAACAATGATCTGAATGGCATTAAATGTTTTAATTAAATGTATTTTACGCACTTGCAAAATTTAGAAGCTGTTTGTGCTTGTTTAGATTCTAGCATCGAATATGTTGATGTTGTTTCTCCATTTTAGGTGTTTTTCAAAAATGCAAAAGGATATTTTCCATTAGAAACTATTTAGTTTTGCAAGACATTGTGCTAGCACTGTAATGAGTATAAAATTATTCTGAACCTGAGATGGTGAAGGAACAGAATATTCATAATCTAGTTGAAGTATATAAAGAAAAATATTTTATTTCTTTATTAAAATAAAAGTTTAAAAGTGTTTCAAAATAAAGTTATTATATATAAATAAAATTTTTAGTTTTAATGAATACATGTATTAAGTTTATAATGACATAACTGTATAAACTTACATAGAATTGTTAATCCATTTCCATATACATTTATTTCTTTCAAATTTTTGTGACATGTGGAACTCCTGGGTATGTTTTGAACCCTAGGTTCTGTGGAAACATTTTACATCATTGCTCGAACTTATAACTATTCCTGTTAAAATAAATTTAATTCTAATGCTTTTAAATGTGAATATTTTCTTTTCTGGTACCTTATGTTATACTAATTATAATGAGTTTCATTGTGCTGCTACTAATTTAATTTTTGAAAATTCTCAAAACGCTTTTAAATTTTGAGATCTCTAGGTTTTGAGAATATATGAACTAAAATTCAGCATGAAGAAATATTATTTATAGGTTTTATGTCTATTTATACTATTAAATTTATGTTCATTTTGTGAATGGTAGAAAGTTCATAAATTCATTATTTTCAAGCTATTTCAATAACTGAAATGTATTATTTACTGCTTTGTCATGTATCAAAATTTTAAATATATAATACAGATATATCTCATTATTTACATATTTATTGATGATTCGAGAGGTTGAGCTAATAAAAGAAAATATCACATTTTGATTAATTTGGGGTACCATGTTGCCTTTGCAAAAGTATGTAATATTCATTCTATTTTTAAAGTCCAACTTTTCAAATATAATATAAAATGTATACTAGTTTAAATGTTTTATTCAAGAAAATTTTAAAGTTTAAAATATGAACATTCAAATTTATTCTTATTATTTAAATTTTATTCTATATCTCTGATCTGAAACCATTTTTGTACTAAATTATGTTATGATGCAGAACATGCATAATAATATTTTGTTCCATAATTAGCTGTTACCACTACTTGTCCGCTTGGAATTTCAATGAAAAAGTGTTGGTTCAGTTTGCAGGAGTCATAAAACTTCTAATAATTCTGTATTCCATGTAAAGAAATACCATGATAAATTTAATGTAATTTACTATTTCTGTGATAGCTATGAGTGATGTGTCTGATGGCATACGCGCTTAGGCCGCATAAGTCTTATTTTGCTTAACAAGTAATATATATAGCTCCCTATTTCAATCGGATATTGTTCACATTAATTGGTTTTAATTTTGTTTTTTGCAGGAACCCTAATTTTTGTTCTAAAATAAAGAGTAGCCTATAAAATACTCCTTATAACATCAGCTGTCTGACAGTAAAAGCCCATCAAAATCAGTCTAGCTGTTTCAGACTAGCTGGAACAAACAGATAAAAATATATACTTTTAAATGCATTTAGTAAAAGCTGTTAATTTGAAATTACAGAAATTTCAATTTATTTATTTGTACAGATTAATCTTTTACATAAATGCACAATTAAAATTGAAAAAAGGCTGCATAGTATTTTGGGCACTTACCTACTATCGCAACAATGTGTCAACATTCAAAATAACTCGTCAAGTTGGCAACCCTATTTTGCATGTGTTGAAAGCACTGAATTGGCAGCCATGTGCTTCATTTCATATAATGTTGCCCATATGGTTGCAATAATACACAAGTACCATATTTCTTGTAATCAATGAGTTAAAATTGTAAAAACAAAAATTAAATTTGCAATGTATTTATTGTAATTTTAATCTTGATATATATTACAAATAAGAATTTAAATTGTTAGCATATATATTTTCAAAAATTAAATAGCTATTATCTATTAAATACTTTGCTGTATATATGGAATTGTAAAGCTTACTTTGTTTTGGTAATAATTTTTTCTGTATTTTATGTGATCATTCTTAATTATGGTAATAAATGAAAGCTTATTTTTATCTCTTCTCTAAAATTTATTCTGTTCTCTGAAATTTCTTTTAGGAATAATTTTTCTTTTTACAAGATGTTCAAAATAAAACATCTTTGTAAATTTGTATATACTGTTACCCCATTCACTTTAATGCCTGATTATTTTAATCAAAATAATAAACTTACCCAAACTAATTGTGTAGCCTTAGTTTAATACTTAAAGAAAACATTTATTACTATTTATCAATTTTAACCCCTTATGGTTTTTCATGCCATACTACACAATGACGAGCTACACTCGTTGTGTGATTAAAGTTACTGAATATGATAATTCGAAAGAGTAATATTTTTATTTTATCTATCAGTGTTCATTACAGAAGTATTTGTGTTCTACTCAACACATTGAGAGTTTCAACTAACACCCAATGTCTTTTTCTCAAAAAACCAGTGTCAAAATTATTTGAATTGTAAAAGAGAAATGTCTTCGTTAATCAAAAGGCCTGCACACTGCAATAAAAAAATTTGGAAAAATAATCATGCTGAAATTTAAACTCCATAAGTTTTTTAATGTCTTTGATGTTATATATATACATTTAACATAATATTTAGCATTTACATAAACATTCTTAAATCTCGTCTATACTAGGCAGCTACAACTAATCACTTCATTCTATTGAAAATGTTATGATCCAGTGCTACTTGAAAGATTAAATAAGGGATAAAACATCTGTTCACAGCATGCCTCAAGGTTAAATAATGCAATGCTAGATACTCTTCATGATAGTTACATTAGAAAATTACGTACATTGTGCTTAGCAATCTAAGCAAAATGTAGAATGAGTGAACAGATGCAATGGAATGTATGTGTCTTAAATAATAGATTTTAGATTTTGCTCCAACTTTCGAGCAATATTTCACTTTAGAATATCACCATGAAGTTGAAGGATTTTTAATCACCCTGTGTTACAAAAAGATTTAATTGATCTAATTTCACATTTAATTAGCTGTTTGAATCATTTTTATGAAAACATAAGTATTAAAAATGAGATTATCAGAATAAATTCCATACATATATTTTCTATAATATGCAAAATTGACAACTGAATTGAAACATTACAATTTTTACATTCAATATTTAAATAAAGTTATTTTTTTACTATGCATGTGCAAATTTATCAATATTTTCATTCAGAATTTTGTTGCTAATAAAAGAGGGTAACTTATATAAAGCATTCTGTTGAATATTGTGTGAATAGGTATTATATCAGAATGGTATTAACAATATAGATAGAATATTTGTTTCTCTGAATGTAGCCAGATAAAAGATTTCCCCCAAAGTATCATTGTTTATTTCGAATGATGGATTACAAGATAACTGCAAACAAAATGAAAAAACAAATATTGACAAAAAAAAAGACAAAAGTAGGAAAATAAACAAGTTTTTTTATTAGAATTATTAAACCGATTTACATAAAATTTACTAATATGTAAAATACATATATACAGCCATATAAATAGAAATTAGATATGTTAAATACATAAATTCATTACACTATAAAAGCTCAATGTTACAGAGAGAGAACACATTTCTCCAAAACCTTTCTCACAGAAGCACAACTAACTAGTCACATAACAACCATTTAGTCGACTCTATGAGCTAGTGCATAACTGTAGACGTAAGAGTTGATGGTTAAATCAAGATACTTTTTTTATTATTTTTCTGGTGAGCAACTATTGATAGTATATACTTTCTCATTGAACCCAATCTTCTAAATAGCAATTAAACAACTGAGTAATTATAAATTGATTGCATATACTACCCCTGAATTAGCCATGTATGCCAGTAAAGGAGTTTAAGCATGAGTTTTCTTTCAAACTTTATGTAACAACCTTTTATACCTCAAATTTTAAGAGTGAAAGTAAACATTGAGTGAAACAGATTAATTAGTTTTAATATTTCATTAAAACTTATGAGGGGAAAATATAATTTGCTGGTTTCAATATTCAACTATTTAACATTGTAAGCATTTGGAATTATAAGTAAAATTTAACTCTACACAACTCATTTCTGAAAGTGTTGCAATTTCTTTAAAACATACATATTTTATCATTTTAATAATGTTTTCATGAGTATTTTCCAATAGATAATATAAAGTTCCAATTATTGCAGAACTTTATAAAAAATTATTTTCATTATGATTAAAACATCTTTACAGAAGAGTTAAGTTTTAGTTCCCTTACTGTATTTTAAAAAATTATGTAAATATTACAAAACAAAATACATTTTAAGTATATAAACGTAATTATGAAATGGGAAAATTTTTTCATAAGAAATTTACCACAATGAAAATGGAACTTCAGATGAAATTATTCACAAGAATACTGCTTAAAATAATAATGCATATAGATCGCATAATTTTATATCATTAATTGAATTTTAACTTCTATAAAAAAATTTCTCATCTTTAATCCCTTTTTACTAAACCACAAAATATATTTTAGCATAAATCACTACTATTAGTTCATTGTCGAAGAGTTCAGTACATTCGACTTTGTTGGCATGCACAAATTGTTGAGAATCATGTATCTGGCTAGTATTTTTATTCTAAAAATTGAGTTCTTTAATAAGTTATAAATCTATTAAGTGTTTTTTTCCTTAATTAGACTCATATGTATGATAAAATAAATATGAACTCATACATTATATATAACTAGTGTTTTAATGCCTCTTTTGTGAATCAAGGTAAAGTAATAAATTGTTTCGTTACATGCCTTTAGGTGTTTTCTAAGAAAGTTTAGCAGCGTTCTTACCCACATGTATTGAGTAAACTATATTTCTGATGATGCATGAGAAAAGATATGGAAATGAAGAATTTTGTATGAAATTTGTAAAAAATCAAAAATTTATATTTACACACATTTTAATAATAATTTCTAGGGAATAGAAAATTTATTTGTATACATTTAATAAGTATTCAAATATTTGAAAAATATGCATAGTTATCTAATAATATCAATAGAAAAGTGAGATAAAAAAGGTTTTGTACAGTTAAATTCTCAAAAAGCAATAAGCATTTTAGGGCCATTTTTTTCAGACCATTACATGCCTGTTATTTAGTAAATATAGTCGGATATCCATTTTATGAACCTCTTTATTTTACAAACTTATTAATCTGTAACAAATTTCCCACATTATGACCTCTTTTTCGGGATTTAGAGACTTCGTTAAATAGAGGTCCAACAATAGAGGTTCGATTGTTAATTTATGTGATATGAGATAATTTCTAGATTAATAAATGAGTAATTCAAAGGGAAGTTCTATGACAAAGCTGATTGGTACACATTATGGTATACTATAAAATAATACAAGTTATAAATTAAGAACTAGATTTATTATTTAAGAGGTAGAAAATGAAAGATGAGTAAATAATGTGATTTTCATACTAAAATAATTCGCAGGACAGTAAAACAAAAATCATAAAAATGAAAAAACAAGTAAAAAAATAACATCTGTCACATGCAATAAATATGAAATTCTTGATTTGGAACTTATGTATTCCAGATTTTCTTTTTCTAAATAAACACCATTTTCCACGTCACCCAGAAGGTATAGTGCAGAGATGCATTACCCATTTTATCCAAATAGGAAAGGTCCAATAGGTCTATTTCCTTATACAACATATTTAATAAAAAAAAACATTTAACCACATTTCTATATTTACAACAGGAACAATGAGTAATTACGTATTAGCTTGTCAACCAATAAATTTGTTCATATTTTCTGACAAACTTTAGTAACATAAATAACAAAATTTAAATTTCAATACCTTAATTTCACATTAACCTTACAACACTAAAGAAAAATCTACCTTCTCTTCTTTAGAATGAAAGTATAATTTTAAGTATTTTTCAAGGTTATACCATTGGAGCATGCATGGAAAAAATTTTCTATGGATGTTTTGATGATTTTTTATTTGGCAAAAACGGTTGAGAGGCTGATATGTAACTACTACCTCATGATGTGAATTAAACATAAATGAAATATTTATGTTAAAAAAACTAAATAAATTATTTATGAAACATCTCAGTGTTAATGTTTATCTATGCGCAAAAGGAAAAAAAATTATTACACAATGAATGTATACATTTGATCACGATGCAGCATTCAATGTTTGAATTGGGAAAGAAACGATTGCCCGCAACTGCACTTACTAAAAAACAACGAATGAAACACCAGTTGTACAAAATGTGTGTGGGGGGGGGGGATATGAACAAAAATGAATTCTGGTTGTGATAGATATTCCATATCGAAAAAAAATTTGCTGCAATTCTGTGTGGCTTGTTGTGAATGTAGCTCTTGTTCATAAACAAAATTTCTAATCAGTTAATAGTGGTTTCTTATAAATTCGATGCAAAAAAAAAAGTTTTGCCTGGGGGAAAGGATTTCCACTGTAGCCAACCACCCTGACTTGCTTTTGATTTCACTCATTTAATTGTTCCGGTTACGTCACGCATTTATCAAAGAAACATGGAGAGATTATTTCTTAGTTGGTGGAATGAGTGATTTAAAAATAGTCAAAAGAATTGAAGGTGGAACAGAACTTTTGCTGTTTCTTATTTGATAAAATGAGCGATTTAAAATTAGTCAAAAGAAATGAAGATGGAACAGAACTTTTTGTTTCTTTTTCTCTTAAGAAAAACAACATTCATCAGAGATCACAAATAAACAGCAAGAAACTACAACAACTCAGCAATGCCATCCATATCTTTAGTAACCTTCAAGAAACCACAATTTCACGGTACCATCCATATCTCTAGTAACCCACAAAGAAATTGTAGGATCATACAAAATATATTTAGCATTGGGTTAATTTTCTTTTGAGTTAATTCTTTTTATTTTAAAGTATAAGGGGCCATATACACAGTGTCCTTTCAGTAACAAAATAGTCATTTTACATTACACTTTAAATTCACAAAGATAGTATAATTTTAAAGAAATTGAAACACTGGTAATTACAGCTTCAATTCAGATTCACAAATGGGTACTATAATATAAATTTCACAATAGCTTAACATTACTTTAAACAAGTTTAACATGTTTCAAAACAAATGCATAAATTTAATTACAAACAATAAGAAAAATTGCTTACTTAATGCTGATTTTTGAAATATAATGTAATAAACATGTTTCTCAATATACAAGGCAGAGAAAAAAAATCCCCCTCCAACACATTTCTGTAAGTGAACTGGCATCATTAGTTTTTATATTTACTTCAGGTTTGGTGAAACTTATTTAGATTAGTTACTTCAAGTTAAGAATATATATATGTTAGTTATATAATAATACAAAATTAAAATACCATTGCTCTCAATGAAGTATACCAATGTATAATGAAAAATCTTAGCATCAGATACCTTTAAATATTACAGAAATAATCCACTTGGTACACATATGTCCTGAATTCACCATGGTTCAAGTAGGTACTTTTTTTGTTTAAAAAAACAAATGCTAATTTACTGATATATATGCATTTGAATGCTAGTAAAAATTCTCAACTGATTTTTCTGTTATGAGGACTAATTTAAGTGTCAGAAATGAGCAACGGTATTTTATGGAACTGCAGCGAGTCAAATAAATATGTTAAATAAGATTCTAACTTATTGAAATTCAAAGAAATAAAAATCACTAAAGGTTGTTTTATATTATCAAACAATAAGTAAGTGGTAAACTTTACCACACATTTAATTATCAAAGGATGAATAGTATACTGCCTTTGAAACAGAGATAAAAAGATAATGACTGAAATTTAAGCGTAAATGCTTTTAATGTTTATTATTCTAATTAAAATGGAAGTCAAAAAATTTCCGAACAATCAAGAGGAAAAATTGTTTCCTCAATTTTTACTGGAAAATAAACTGACTCCTGTTTTTAACACACTTTAAGTTTTTACTATTAACAAAATCAGATGTGTTTTAGCAATCTAAACTATGGTGCTAGTATGCATTACTTTAAAGTGTATCACGATTGCACCTAAAATAATTAAAGATTGTACAAGACAATATTTTTAAAAATATTCCTTGAATTAAATAATTTTTTAACATTATGAAAAAGCAGCATGAAGTGGCACTCTTAAAGAAACATTAAATTTAAGAAGATACAGAATTCTTTTATAACAGTAAAAGATGAGAACCGAATTTACTACCTGTAAGTGAAATGCATAAAGTAGTTCCTTTCAAAAATGGATTTAACTTTGCAGCTTAAACATAACCAGTACAACTTTAGGAAAACTGTTTTTGAATATAGAAAGTAGCTAGCAATGTATTTTTTGAAACTATGGATACAGCACAGTTAACAGCTTTTTGTAAATCTCCCTATTTTGAAAGAAAGACATTCCATCAATTAAAAATGCATTTTATGAACAACATTAACATGAAATGATACTAGGGAGAATGCTTATAGCCTACTTAAGTATTATTATGGTGGTATTTCTCTCTGCAACTGTTCCATCAGGAATTGAAGCCTCTTGCTTTGATACGAGTGAATTTTCGAAACTTCAGATCCTTAAGAGTTTGTCGTAGTCTCCAAAAGTTCAGTGTAATTGATATAATTACCTGAAATTTTGTAACAGAGTTTCTTAGCTCAGTGCTCAACCTAGAGGTTAAGTCCTCTCATATAATCCCCAGGGGTAGGATACTCGGCTATACCCCCGAGCACTGGGACACCATGTAGGTAAATCCAACAACCAGGTTGACATGAACTAAAGAAAGAGTGAATGATCATAAAGGCATTTCTCTCAAAGGACAACTTCTTTTCGAGCAGTTTTAATATTGGTGGCAAGTTCTGCAAGAAAGGAACATTTCATAATTTAGTTTTCAACAACCACATTGACATGAAATGATGAAAGAGTGGTGCATACATTGCTTTAAGTTAAGTGTTTATGGTACTTACATATTATTGTTGTTTTGCTCTCTAGGAACCTGTATTCTTTTTGATAAGTTTTATTTGCTGGTTAATATTTTTATTTGTTGCACAGGTGGTAAACTTGGTCAATTTGTTGCATTATCCAAACTATTCAACAGTAATTGTTTCTTTTGCATAACGTACTTGATCAAAGGATTTCAATTGTTTTATGCATCTTTCAATTCAGTAAAAGTTCATTCATTTCCGAATCCATTGAAGCTTTACATAGATTAAATATTACTATATCCTCTTCTGGTTGGAATTTTCTCATATGAGCATAAAAGTCCTTTTTAAATCCGACGGTTGACCCACATTTCTCGCAAAAAAAATATTGGTCTATTTGGTCTTGAAAAGGGCCTTTCAATTAAATTTGTTTGAGACATCTTAGACACGTGCAGCTAATGATCGCTTCAAATCCAACACAGCTGGGAGAACCACAACACCGGCTGCCAGAAGCCCATTTCTCCTACGTTCCAGATTAGACTCGTCCAAGCGCATGCGCAGTAAAAACTCCGATAGGCAGCCGTGTCGAATTTGAGACGCTAGTTCACAGACGGCTAGATTTCGCTCAGGGTAAATACGCAAGTCCTCGCTGATTGGATGTCATATTTGAACGTAAAATCTCATGCTGCCATCTATTGTCAAGATTCTACATCAGTTCTAATAGTTGAAATTTTGTAAGGATGCTTGTCAATGTAAATTATGAGCTGTTTAAAAGTTTTATTTGATTTTTACAAATACATATGATTTAAGTATACATATACATCACAAAAAATTATATTTTTTTCAAATATAAAAATACAAATTCATTCAAGCAAAATGAAAATACTTTTAGGTGTGAAATAGATTAATGATACATTAAGACTGGGGTTACACGCTAACTTACATTATTAATAAATAAATTCAAACAATAAAAATTCCAGTTTCTCCCAAGAGCTTCTCAAATTCAGTGCAAATTGTTTTTTACATTTAAATCATATGAAGTTTTTATTCATTAGTTGTGCTTTTTCCTTGCATTCAAACCCACACACTAGTAAGGTATACTAATATTTTTGAAATGCATATTTTAAATGATAAATATTTAAATCGGAATATGTCTGTCAACGGCGTACACAAGGGTGGCGCTTTGGGGTTCAAACGCAACCCATACACCAAGAAAGTTTTAATTTTTATCTTATACAGATTACACTTCAATGCTATCAGCTACATGTAAAACCCTCCTGATTCTGTAAATACTGTGATTCTGCTAGACATTTTGTACACTTTTCACCTTAAGAACTGGATATATTTGAGTAAAAAACAATTTAAATATAATTAATGAATTTTAGATTTTCTCGTTCTCATATAAATTTATCGGTATAATATAATCTGTAGAACAATAAAAACAAAACCTTTAACACTATGTACACACATATATGTGCCTGTATACATCACATTTTTCATCTTAATTATTTCAATCTAATAATAAAAGGAAATTAATCATATTCAGTACGAAATTAACTTTAAAAATATGATAAATTAAAATTTTTGAAAACCAAAATTCCAATTGCTCACAAACTAAAGACAAAGTTAAATAATGATCTTGACACAAAAGAATTTATGAATATTTTGAGAAGTACTACGATAAAAGAATACATTATATGTGTGGGTATATTATTACAAATTTACTAATTTATTTACTAACAAACTTAAGCATTTTCAAAAGGAAATTAATAATTATTTAAATGGCAACAAATACATATGTACAGATTAATGTTTAAAAATATATATAAATGTTAAGAAGTTTAGTAACTAATATACTGCATAAAGAAAAAGTATTAAAAAAGCATACAAATTCATATATTGATTGTAAAGAAAAGAAAGGGATTATTAACAGATTACCTTCAAATATCAGGTATTAAATGAATTGTAAAATCACCCACTTTTCCAATCAGTATGTAAAATTAAAGAAAAACAGTACACCTGTTTCCAGGCAAACAATATTTTGTGCCATGATATATATATCAATCAATGTATATGGCATGATTTTTGACCAACCAAAATTATTTACGAGATTTAAATGACAAATAATTGCAATTTGAATGAAATTTCAAAATTATTTTGTTTTATTTCGTTCAATATTCATTACTATATCAAATCAAATGAAATTTTACGATTGATTTCATTTTTCTTTAATAAATGTTATTAATATAATTATTAAATGCTTACATTTACAAATTTATCATCAAGTGAATGGTTTATCTTCACGAGGAAAAAAAGAATAATTTATTTTGTTCACATTGTTAAAATAGGAAGAAAAAAAGCAATATAAAAATTTTTACAAATTAGTTTTTAAATCACTTTCTTCCAATGAAACTATGAGCACAGCTTCCAATAATCAAAATTCAATTGAATTTCGAAATTACTACCAAGGAAACTTCGATTGGATCCAATTAAAAATCATACTATAAAGACAAAAATAATTTGATTGTGTTATATATTAAACAATAAACGCCCTTTTTCTTTCCTTTCTTTTTCCTTTTACTTTAAAAACTCTGTTCGAATCATGCATTTGCAAACACCATTTTGGAATAATTTTTAAAATCTTTCTTTTCTATTATTTTTTCGCAGTTTTAACTTCAGTTCATTATTGTCGGAGTTTACCTGTCACTCAAAACTGTTGCATTTTGAATTCCGAAATTGAATGTAGTGTGACGTAAGAGATAAATAAAAATGGTACGCCAATCAGCGACGACTTGCGTTTTACCAAAAGCGTGCTTTAGCTACTTGTTCTTGAAGAAAGAGTGCGTTGAGTTAACTTCTTGCTGATAAAACAGTATCTTAAAATAAACTCTTAAAAAAAAAAAAACTGGAATGATATATACACACAAAATTTACAATTGGCAAAAAATATCTCCCACAAATTAATATACTTGGAAAATAATTCTAAGTTTTTATGGGCTCTTTTTATCCTACATTTTTAAAAGTTTACTTTAACATTTTTACATATTGGTTTGCTCGCTGGTTAATTGCGAGATTTCAGTGCATTTTGTTAAAAATATATTTGAAGTATTCACACATAAAAAGTTAGAAAAAATTCCTCATAATGAGTTCATTAATAGACATAGAGTCTGAGTGATATTAACAATACCAAATTTAAATTCAGTTAATGTTCAAAGTGCTTTGGGGTAGATAGCTTCATTAATACTAGTTCCAAACGTTTAATTCGCAAAACAGAGCATCTCCGATAGAGATTAATGTTAGTACAACATTCGTATTCATAAATAAGAGATGATTATATTGCATTGTCTAAGCAATGAGTTATGTAAGACAATAAAATAAACCTAAACCTTAATTATTTGTTTTCAGTCCTTATTCTATAAATAATGTTGTAGTTTTTAGAATTAAATCAGCAAATTTGTAAGATTTCTCTTGTGTAATTAAGCAAATAAATCATCTCCATTGGTTCAATTCAGTTCTACATGAGCATTAGTTTGAATTTATATGCTATCCGAAAGACCGTTTGGAATTTGAGTCATAATGGGTTTGACCTATTTTTGATTATTATTATTATTTGCTAAGAATAATAGTTAAACCTCAACTAAGCCGATTAAAATGTCAAATGAAATCATGTATATTTCCCCCCATTTAAATTAATGAAGAAAATCTCAAGCTTCCTCAGCGATTTTCAAAAAAACTGGATAGTTTTAAAAAGCTTATTGTAGCTTGGTAATATATTAAAAATAGAAGAGTTATTAATTTAAAAATACATATTAGTTTATTCATGTGTTAATAATTTAGTATTCTTCTCTATTAAAAAAATGTAAATGCATAAAATTAGTAAACTTTATGAGCTTTTTTCCCTTTGAATTCCATCTCTGTAAACCAGTCGCTGCTAACTCTTTGTTTCGGAAATTTAAAGACGAAACACACTTAAAGTTTAATGGATTTTTTTTTTTTCAAAATAATTGATACGTTTTTTAGTAATTTTCTCTCTTTTTTAATTCCATTTATATGTGCTTATGCAAACTCATTGACTCTTTTATTTCTTTAACTAAGAAATTCTTATTGTTATATACATCACGAGCGTATATACCCAGTCCATGCTGCGCTTGAAGAACATTTGATTGAAGTTTTTGATAACAGTATGAATTTTAATTATGTATAAAATAATATTTTTTTTCAAAGATAAATAATGCTTTAAATTTATTATTATTTATACATTCTACAAAGAAGTGTTGAATCAATAGAAAACTTTTGAAAAGAAAAGAAAAGTGTTGAAATATATCTATTTTTCTTTTCTTTTCTAAAATTTTCTTTTATGTCCCTATATATCTACCATTGTTCTTTCCCGAAATAAAGAAAAGGGAAGTTCCAACAATGACCAATAGATGGCAGCTCAATATTCTAATATTCATCCTGTAGAAAAAGTGAAAATTTTAAAACGCAGTGTTTCATTTATCATTAGATAGTTACATTTCTTTTTTAACGTATTAACTAATATCAAATGACTACCTTTTCCAGATAAAACTCCTTTGTATATATATTTTTTTCCAGCACAGTTTTTAATAATTTTGTTTTCTTTCAAAAATAAAAATCAGATGTACGTAAATAACAGTTATTAAAAGTATTTTAATTAATCGCTCATGTAGTCATCTTGTATAAGTTGACATTTCTTTTCAATATATTTAGAATTTTCAAAAGTATCTTTCAAATCAACCTTTAAAAAATAAGTTTCATTCTAATTTGAAATATTTTCATTATTTTTCATATGAATTTCAACAACTATTTTAAAAATAAAAATAAAAATTTTTTCTTTAAAAAAATATTGCGAAAAGCAGGGACGTCTTAAGACATCTTGAGGCCCTGGGCCCTTATGAAAAAATAGCCCCCCCCCCTGCGATCCTTTCATCTAATTTGGTGTATATACATGAACTGTTCAATTCAAGTAATCCATAGTAAAAAGAGGTTTTATGTGAAAATTCGTTTTCTACATTTTAAATTCGTGAAATCATTAATTAGATCTTCAAAATCAATTATTAATAGTATTTCATATTCTATGCACATCAAGCTTGAATTATTCGAACGTAACTGAGTCATACGATTTCTCAATTCATTTTCGACCCATTTGAGTTTTGAAAACGAACGTTCACCATTCGCATTAGTAATCATCCTTGATAAGAAAATTCTCATAATTATTTCAATATTGGGAAACACTGTGAATAGTATTTCAGTATACATGTGTGTAGGAGTATGTTGATCCCAATTCCAACAGTCGATCTTCATCTTCATCTGCATTTGTAGAATTATATTTTTTATTAATCTTTCTTTTCCCCAATTCTTATTTTTGCTTTTTCTTCATCTATTCGCCATCAATGATCAAATATGAATTGATATGTTGACATTCCAAGTTAAGTTCCTCTCCATTAATGTCTTTATCGTAAAATTTTGATACTTTCTCGCAGGCTATTTTAATTTCTGTTTCATCTAAATTAGAAATATTTTTTAAGCAATCCAAAAATTTCAAACAGTTTCTCAAATTTTTTGCTACACGTTTGTATATTGCAAATTAGAGAGTCGATTATTGGTAAAAAAGTTTCTTTTTTAAATTTCAGGCAGTGGCTGTGGTCCATGGTCGAAAGTCCCCCAACTCGTATCATACCTCAAAACAACACCAATTGATTCCTCTGATTTTGCGGATTTTGTTAACAAAAAACAGTAAAAAATAAATTTTTGAATTAATAATTAGCATTATTTAATAAAATAAAGTGTTAGTTTCAAGTTCTTAATTAAATTTTACGTTATATTTATTGAAGATTATCATCAATTGAAAAAACATTCAAGGGCTTTAAGGGGGGGGGGGCTCCTGACCCTCAAGACCCCTCCCTTGTGTCCGTCAATGAGTGGTTATGGTCTCGAATTCGTGACCATCGTTTTTTCTATTGTATCAGGGGTTCGAATCCTCTTGGCGCCTAAAACCCATCATGTAAAGAAGCTCATGTGCGTTAAATCTGCAGAAGTTCAATCTTCGGAAGTATGTTTCCAGCTCAAGGGACTTCCTAGTCGCTTGAACAGCGGTTTAAACTTACGAGGTCCATCGCTAATAGCCCTCGCGTTAGTTTGAAGTGTGACGTTAATAATCAAAGCAAAAGACAGGTTTAAATAACAAAAAAAAATTCTTAGTTATATAATTATGAAATGGCAGTTAAAACAAATCAAGAAAATAATGCAAAGTAAGAAACTAATAAATAATTTTAACAAGATGGAATAAAAAAACACATAATAGCTTATTTTAGAAAACGAATTTGTAGTAATTTTTACGTGCAGTCTCCAGCTTGCTAAAGAGCGACGTGATTTTAAATTGGTTATTTTTTTTTTTTTTCTTTCGCTCGAGCATTCACCGATTTCTGAGAAAACTACATTTCTGGTACGAAATCCACGGGAGCAGTCATAAATCACCGTTCTTCAATGCGACATAGGTAGATTCGCCAGTTTTATTTTTTTATCCAATGAGAAAAGATTTTTATGATCGTTTTAGTACGCGCGATATGAATTTTTAAATCTTTAATAAATATTTAAAAATTCTTGCAAACTTTTTTAAAAAAAGAAAAGCCACAGAAACATTACTTTAGTTTTCGCTCTTTTGATTAAATTTTATTCCATGCAACTAAAAGCAATACGCTAGATGTGTAAATAGAAAGGTAAGAAACTCCATAGGATTTACATTACACTCGGAATTTTGTGGAATCATGACGACGGGAACCTTATAAAGGTTTTATTTCAATATTAACTGGAGTACCCATTTTCCGCATGATTCAAGTTTTAAAATAAAGGGATCCATTTATCTAGTTAGCTTGGAATCCACTTTAAACTGGCACTAGATGATCCACAGAAAAATCATGAATAATTTAATAAATGATGGCTCCCCTTTTATTAATATCCTATAAATATGGAAGGTTTATAAGAAGATAAGAGAATTTAGAAATTTTTTTTAATAACAATTTTGGGGACGAGTTATTCGAAAAAAGAATTGTTATTCTGCTGTAAAGAACAAAAAATAAATAAATGCAATGTTCTAAAAATTATTCAGTGTCATATCTGACGTAAATATACACATAGCTATGTGTAGCATTTCGCTTTTCATTTATTTATTTTTCGTTCTGTTCAAGGAAAAGAAAAGAAGATACTCGCTCACAAGTTTGTAAATAAAAAGGTGTATGTAATGAGAGTAATATATAACTCTCGTTTTTCGTAAAAATTCTGAAAGTTATAACATTGAATTTTTTAAATAATTTCTTTTAACTCTTTCGTATAGATAGAAAGATCAAAGCTTCAATTAAGTTATTACTTCTTGTATAAAATTTGCTATTTTCATGTTAGGATTATTTCATCATTAGTATTAATGCATATAATATTATATTTCAAATTATCATTATAATGTAGATATTCATAATTACTACATACTAATACATATCAATAATAGTTTTATCATATACAGTTAATTATTAGATTCCCATAAACACAGTTTTTTATTTATACATTTCTTAAAATTGCGAATGTAAAATCATATCTAAGAAAATGTTGAATAAACCATTACAATGATAATGATATGCAAAAAAAAAAAAAGTTTTCAAGTTTCTATATTATATTACATATATTTGGAATCTCTTAAAAGTTCTCAGAGATATGTATGTTTGTAACTACACGAAATATATATCCTTGTTATTATACTTATAAAAAGAAACAAGGAATTATGATAAAAAGGAAATCATATATTCCAAAAGTTAAAGAGCATTATTACATAAATTGAAGCCCAATGGCTGAGTGGTAGTGCATCACACTTCCACACCGTAGGTTCAAACTTCGGACTGAGCAAGGTCGACTCAGCCTTTCCTCCTTTCAGTGGGTCGATAAATGAATACCAACTTGGGAACTGAACACTGGGGGTTTCGCGTCAGACTGACCACCTGATCGGAACAGGCACCTCAGGGCCCAAGGTTATGTATACTGATATGGGCACAGTAGGCTTTGGCCCTCATGGGCTGTTGCGCCTCTAAGTTAAGATTTTTACATAAATTATTAATTCAAAGAATTATATTTATGCAAGCAATTTTCATTAAAAGTATTTTATACTAATATGTGATAAAGTATTATAAGTTTTAAAGAATAAGAAAACTAAAATTAAAGTATACATAATAAATTTCAGTTTTCTGCAGGAAAATCTGATTAAATATACACATGCAAATAGAAAATTTCTAGCGAGAAATCTTATACACTAAAAATCTCTTATTTTATACTGTTTTGGACGAAAATTTCTACAATTTTGATGTTTACTCTCAAAACATTAAATTGTTTTACCAGCATTTATCAAATTATCAAATCGTTCTCTGGGACTCTCATTTTATTTTAAATTACTATGGATTATTGATTGTAATATAAATTGAGATATTCATTTTATAAATGTTCTTTTTTTATTCGGGTTTCAATAATTATTAAAAAGGACAGTAATTTGAATTTTAAAAAAGTAAAATAACGCTTTCCATATTAGAAGCAAATAAAATCACTTCTCTAAATTACAATATACTTCGAAAATTCTTTTATATCACTGTGCATTCAAGATGAAGGATGGGTACACTTATACATGTTAATCAATATAAAAAATAATTTAAGAATTTATTGAAATTTTTTTATATAATTTTATAAACAGTTAAGAGATTATTTCATGTTGTTCAGTGAAAAAAAGAAAAATTACAAAAAAAATAGCAGAATTTTTTTAAAATTAGATATTATAACTCTCTCTGTAAAACACAATTTTGCTTTTTTAATACGATATAAATATTTGTATATTATCTTAAATCTCAAAGAAATACAATTTAAAAATAAAAACATAATTACCTTTTGCAGTTTCAAAAAATTTAAGTGAAGAAATAATCAATTTAGAACTGCAAACACACACACACAGAGCACTCGTTTCTTCGGAAAAGTGTGATTTCCATCAGGGTTCAGGGTCATTTCAACCCTCTTTATATTAGCCCTGTCGCATAGAGAATGAGAGTTGTGAGAATAGAGAATGTGTTTTGTCCTTTCTTTTTGGGGGAATAGTGTATCTCTTGTCCTTTCATGAAGGATCCTTAACTCACATGGGCAAATAAATAAAAAGTCAGTGGAAGAAAAGTCTGTGACTGTCTTCCCCACAGCAGCATTTTTATCAATAAATTGAACATAACTCATTTTAGAAATAAAATTAATATTTTCTATGATTCTCAACAAGTGTTTTAAATGGGAATATTTAATGCAGAAGTAACTAACTGTCTTCAGCCAGTCATGTCTGGGAATAACATTTGACGATTAAAATTATTCTGATCCTGATATTATTGGGAACGAGGCGAGGCCCCGGGCCCAGTTGGCCCATGCCTTAAGACGTCCCTGGCGAAAAGAGAAATTGAGAAAAGAAGATTTTAAAAATAAAACTTAAAGAATCATTCGTACATTGAATTAGTTTTTGTAACTTCCAGATTATTACATTTTTTATTCAAATACAAATACTATTTACTTTTTTTTTTTGTAAATATCTCTTAACATTTTCATAATAAAATTGTACGAAATGCGCATTCCTTATAAAAAAAAAGCCACAAAGGGAAAAGAAAGATATTTTTGAAAGAAGGAGCATATAGCTAATTCAGGTGATGTTTGTAATTTTTTTTCTTTCTTTTCAATATTAATTCAAATTTAGGTTTCCTTCCAAGTATTTCTAATTCACGAAATTAATTGCATGGCATTATAAAATTACATTCTTTTGATCTTTATAGCAGAAGAAAATTTCGTTAAATAATATGGGATATTTTAAATTACCAATAACTTGCAAATCTTTGATCAAATTTTTGATTTTTTAGATGGGGGGGGGGGAGAAACCATTTTTCACCTTTCAGTGTATTTATTTATTATTAGTTTCCAATACCATAGAAATTTTAAATTTAATTAAAGTAGGATCATTAATGTTATGGGGTCAATGACGAACATTGTTTGAAAGAATGTTTAAATTGTATTTATGGATAATGATTAGTTTTAAGAAACATTTGAAGTATTGCATTTAATATGTGAATCTCTGATACAAATTTTACTCAGTAAACAAATGCGAATTTTAAATTGTAAATATAAGTATATAATAAATATCAATTTGTAAAAAAATTAACAGGCAGGAAGATGGAGGGGGAAAACGCGTTACAAGTAATCACTTACCAAAACACTTACCTGGTGAAAGATCTTTTTCAGTTTGAAAACGTGTTAAAAATCATTTAAGAAGTACTATGGGAGAAAAGACAAATTGATCAACATGGACATATTATATACAGAACAAAAGGTTTTGGACAAAATAGATATGGCAAAAATAATTGAGGAATTTGCCAAAGAGAAATCAAGTTGTATAGCAAAATTGTAAGCTCTTCAGTAAGGTTTTTAATTTTTTTTTATACACAGTTAAGATTTTTCTTTAGCCCTATATTATTATCGATACGTTTTATTTTGAGAATTTTCAGTAAGCAACTTTTTTCATTATTTTAGTTTTTTCGACTCTTGAGCCCAAGGGCCTCAAATCTTTTACCGCCAGGGGCCTCCAACTACCTTAATCTGCCTCTGAAAGAAAATTGAAAGTGTACGAACACTTTTGAGAACCAATGTATATAAATTTCAAACTAGCACTAAATTGTAGCAAAAAGAGGAAAATAAGAACAAATATTTTTTCTTCGAATGCAATTGTTCCATTCATTCACACTTCGAAATACTGGTGACTATGTTTTTATTACAAAACTGTTCCGGCTATTGTTCTAAATTGAAACTTAAAATAAAAATAAAAAAGCGGGAAACTTCTTGAGTTACACGATTACCTCTACGTTGACGTCACTTTTGATTCAACCGGTTACAGGTATATGTTTGGCCATCTAAGAACCTGATTTCTGTTCGTGATGGATTCGTCACACGATTTCAAGGAATATATATGACGTCACACAACATATGGTTGCCGTAGAAAAAGTTACGGACGATTGCGGACTATTAATTAAAGTGAATGCGTGTATATGTTCTGCCAACACATAAACTTCGAGAGTGAAAAGAAAATTGTTCTATTTTACGGTCGACTTCACGTTCTCTTATTTTGATCAGAATTTGAAGGGGGGGGGGGCATTTTCACCTTTAGGCAAGTTGATGAAAATGACTTTATCAACCGACCGATGAATCAGAAACTTTTTAAAAGAAAAATTATCAATGATATTTGATGAAATGATGAATATTGGTGGCTACATTAGCTACTTCATAATAGCGTTCGGTTACAAGTGACCGCAGTCTTGTCAGTCTATTGAAAAATCCAAAATATTGTTAGCCAACAAGTTGTGGTGAAAACAATTTATATATATATATATATAGAAAACTATGCTTTTTTGCCAAGGTCAGTTTAATGTCAGTTGGTATACGCAGCGTGAATGAAAGAAAATAAATAAATATTACCGTAAATTTAGAAATAAGCGAATTTAAAGCAAAAAAATATCTCTGAATATTTGCAATGCATATTATGTATTTAATTCAAATGTGATGTTAAGAGGAAGAGAAAAAAATAATGAGCATATAATTAATGACTTAAAATATTTTGTATGCTAAAATTTAGTGCAGTTAAAAAAATGTCAGAAAATTTATTAAAATTTGAATATTATCATGGATGCCATGAAAAAACGAATGCCAACACGCAGTGTCGTAAATTTTGAAGATTTTTCAGTTTTAATTTGCATTGATTATTGATAATTACTTAGAAACAGAAATATAACTATTGAAAAAATAATTTTTTCCAAGATTTATAATATTTGAAGAATATTGTGTGTGTGTGTTTATCTTCGTCCAAGAAACGAAATTATGCAAACAGTTGTGCGGAATAGAAACTAATCAATTTGAATTAATGTCATGTTAGTAGCTACATGAAGACTATTGGTGATATTCCTTATAATTTAAAACAACAAACTGAAGACTGCATTTGAATAAGCGTTTTATTTCCCAAACCTCCACACTACTTCAGGCCTATTTCTACATTTAACAGCAACTTCTATAATTCCGTACCGCAAGTATTTAATAGAACCACATGACTCGAAAAATACTGGACATGAAGCTGACAATATTGACTACCTTGTCACAGTAAACTGCATAAAATCCACATTTTACCTTATAGCAACCATTGAATTTGCTACGATAGACTGACTGATAGAATGATAGCAAGAATAGTGGGTTCATATTTCGAAATTCCAAGGATCGTCATAAGGCAAAAGCTGATTCAGCTTGAATATGTCGAGATACCCAGACGCATACACAAGGGTAGGGTTTGGGGGCCTAAATCACTTACACCAACGGATTTTTTGGTAAAAATATTACTCCTCGACGTTTTCTCGCGTCCTCGTTTTTTTAATGTAAGGCCCCCCCCCCCGTAAAAATAGTCTACCTACGTCACTGGAGATACTTTACGTTGATGTGGTGTGGTAACATAGGATTCTGTAAACTCAGATGCCCATTTAGACATCAGATGCGATTCAAAATTAAGAAATGAATCATTTGCGTCAAATAGAGTGCCTGCATCGTGCTGATTCGGGCGGGGAAAAAGCAATTAAAAAACTTAAGTTATAATTAATGAATACATAAATGAATTATTTATTAAAAATTTTCAAAAGTATGCTCTATATGTGATATTCTATTTTGGAGAGCTATGCTTAAAAAATATAATTTAAAAAGTAGCGTCATATTTCAACACCAATGCAGCCAAGCGGCTGAAAATTCCATTATTATTATAATTCGAACCAAGTAATCATCCAGAGAAAACTCAAGAGTTAATTTTGTAGTTTAATTTTTCGCAGAATATCTGTTCTTCCAACAAGCAAAAAATACTTAAAAATAAAATAGATGTTTTAACTGATCAGGTTGCCTTTATTTAAAATAACATTAGAGCGTTCGGGTTAAAAATGATATACAGAACAATAAAAATTATTCCCAAGCATTACACTGAAACAACACAACAAATTAGTGGTGATAGTTTTGTTTAGGATTAATCTCGAGCAAGAATCTCACAACAGAGCTATTGGTGAGGAACTGCATTCAGTATGCAACTTTTCTGTTGTTACATACTACGATCGTAATTAGGGAATTGGTAGGTTTCTGTCGCCAATTTTCTGAGGCCAACTTTCAATGGATCAGACATATTCGACATATGATCTTATGACATTTTTGGTAGCGAAAAAGAGCATAATTCCAAAATTTCTTTTCACAAACGATAATAATCTAATCAGTGGCGTCTGTCAAAACGGATAATCGCTTTCCAAGTTGAAAGTGATTCCTCCGAGATGGCCTGCACGAGGACAATGGATCTTGTTCTTGTTGAATATGCAGAGAAATCTTTGGACGCCAGTTGCAAAGAGCAAGACGCTTCCCTGGCGTCTACAAGATTTCGGAAGGAATTACTTATTGGAAAATGAATTTTAACTCTTTTTCGAATGATAATGAATTCTTAGAAAGGAACACAAAATGTCGGTCTCTCTGTTCCCCGTAATCATGTATGTAGTTCTTTCCAAGGTAATGAATGGAAAGAGAATTTTGAATAATCTGCTTAGTTATTTCACATATGTTTTTTTACTGTCATTTTGCAATATGTAGCTAAGGAAAGAAGCTTATACTAACATATATGTGAACTGCAAAATGTTTCTTTTATACATGTCAGAATAACGTTGAATTTTCGGAATTATTATTTTTAATTATTATACTCAATTTTTCAATTAAAGTAATTTATGAGAATTTTAGGGATTGGTATAATGAAAAATTATGAAATTTATGAAAAAAAAAATGCTTCTCTCTTAACATTATGGTTTAAATGACGATGCATCTGAAACTAAGTATAATTTTTTGGTAATTTGTCTGATTAATATATCACACATCGATAAATTTTAAGCTTAATTGTAAAGTTTATGAAAAAAAATTCGTTTAATTATTTTAAAAAAAAAGAATTTTAAAGAAAGAAAAGTCTGTTTAAGTATTAAAATTTTTTTAAAAAATAAGTAACTCTGCTTTATTGCGTGATAAGCATTGCCAGTAGAGCTTATAACGTAATAAATTACAAGAAGAATTTTACAACTAGAATATAAATATAGCGAAATACATTAACAAGACCCGTAGATACCTCTTGACTTCATGGATGTAATTGCTCAATATTCATACTAATAAGTTCGAAACCAACAACGTTTCAAAACGCGCGCGAGTATATTTCCTTTGTAATCGAAACTCAATTTTTTTAATTTTAGCGCTTGGGTGATATAAATATATGCACACAGACAGAAAGTCCTACAAACATTTTCCTTTTCTTGCGACTCTCATAATTTAACTACTTCTTTAAATTTCAAATTGCAGAGATAAAATAGCTCTAGCCGCTAGCATCACAATCCTTGAAGAAAAAATACTGCTGAATTTACAAAAATCCAAATATTTCCGAATTTCAAAAGTACAGTCAGACCCCCCACACATTTTAACGAATTAATCGGAACTGACCATTTTGTTCGTTAATTCGGGGTTATTCGTTATATCGGGGTTAAAACAAAATACAAATTTTTTGCAATTACATTTTGGAAATTCTATAATAAAAGCAACTGCACAAAAAATATCCACAGTTAGAAATTACACACTTGTTGTTCAACAGCTAAAAATACTATCAGTGAATTAGTGTACACCAGTTAATTTGAAATTTTAAAATACTAACTAATAGAGATGCTTCACAAACTTTTTGATTCCTGACTCGAGTTGTAATGTGTGTCTATTCCTACTTCCCTCTAACCCCCCTTGTCTTCTCTCGGACCCGGCTAGATGTGTGGGGAGAACTGAATAATCAGTCGATATGATTCACTCTAACTATTTTACTGTCACCAAATATCAAGCAAGCACAATAATAACCCAATTAAGATTGTTGATCAATACTAAGAGTGCAAGGTGAGACAAGTTAGCCTGGGGATAATATTTACGGACCCTCAACTGATTTCTACGATAACTTATACAAGCTCAAATTCAACTCCACGGCGCACTACAAGTTATCCTTAAACTTCTATTTAAATATTGCTTACAATACCTGTACTCTTGTTAAGTCGAAGTCCTACTGTTGAGGTCTTGAACGCTTATACTTGACGGGATCAAATCCGACCCGATTGATCCTCACTGGGAAATCTTCAATATACACTTTTATAAACTTAGATCCCCACTACAATAGCTCACGATCCTCCACTCACTAACTCTCAAAACTCGCGAATACAGAATTTATATAATAAACTTAATTTGCAAAATCACGTTTTCTTACCTTCGGTGAAAGTTGGTTGAGAAAAATATTTCCCTAAAAGAATCCTCAAGGAGTTAGTGGAAGGAACCGTATAGATCCGTTCTTTTTCGACTTATGCAGAAAAGAGAATACTGCGACATTTACATCCTTTTACAAAGGTATGTTTTCGCAGTTTCTGTTAGCAACCAAAAAAATTAGAAAAATGTAAAAATTTTGACAGGAGTTTCATTATTAATTTCTGCGTTAGAATCTCTCTTTATTAGTCCCGTCAAACCAATAATCTGTGTAACTGACGTTTAGGAAGTTGCTCAGACAGGCAGTCCATCATCAAATGTAACATAATCGTAAAAATCTTAAAATATCCCTGCGTTGTGGAGTGGGATGAAATAAGAAAGAATTTCCTGTCCTACTCAAGACTCACACGATAGGTTACACTCATGACTCATCTGCACCTGTAAAGTCTAAAAACGGTCTTCACCCTTTCCCGTTGAAATTCGCTGCTTCCAAGAAAAGTCTTTTTCTGTTCCGGACAAAAAAAAACACATGTCATTTGAAAAAAATATCCACTTCTTTCTAAAACAAACTAATAAGAAAAAATTTCTAAGAGTTGAAATAATTCGTTAGTATTTGTTAATTCTGGGTTTTGTTGCGTTCATTTTTATAGTGGAAAGAGAAAAATTCGTAAAATCGTGAAATTCGTTATATAGGGGTTCGTTAAATCGGGTCCGACTGTATATTGGTTTCGGACGCACTGCATGCTCTTTTTTCGATTCTTCAACTTGAGTAGGTAAAGACACTGGCTCTGTATTCCCATCATCATCATAGTTTGGAAATATTACTATCCCATTCGAAATTCTGAAAGAAAAAAGAAAAGAAAAGGGCTTATTATAAAGTTATGCTGAATATTCAGCAACTGCAACATTTAAAGGATAGTAAGCCATCGACTGTAAATAATCTTTTTTGTATATGTACGAAGGTGTAATATAAAATAAAGGTGGAGAGAGAGAGCGATAGAAAGGGTGAGATTTTATTACATTTTAAAACTTTAGCTGTTTTCTGAATCTCAGTTTTAACTACTGATTCAAATTTTATTATTGCTTTTATCGTTGTTTTTATTTGATAATTAGTTAGTCCCGAAATTACCCTCACAATACTTCTGATAACTTAATTCACGTTCACAGTACTTTGAATGATCATGACATCGACGTCTGGGGCCGGCAATGTTTCAATCGGGAGATGAGTTCAAGTCCTGATTCAACTAAAAATCTGTCGTGTTGAAAAGCTAACGATGCACGCTAAATTTTTCAGGATTCAAAATCCTCACGTTGATCTGGCATATATATGGAAAATAGGATTCCATCTCATTTGTCGACTTCGTCAGCTTGCCTGTAGTTAGCAGATCTTCGATCCAGCAGAAATCAACGGTCGGAAAGCATTCAATTAACAAGCAAACAAGGAAAGTTTAATAAAATGACATTAAGTTTAAGCATTGTAGATAAACGTTTTGTAATATATATTATCTACAAAACTAAGAAAACATGGGTATTAGACTGTAAATGCACCCTACTAAATATTTTCTAAAAATGGTCCTGAGCAGTTAGTTACATAACTTTGTTTTTGTATTCATTATTATATAAGAAATTTTTTTTTCATAATAATGCATATTTTTATCTCAAGTTATTTTTTAAATCACTTTTGCTCGATTTCGTTAAGTGCAATAGATAAGAATAAAGCAGCAAAGGGGGTTGATTAGATAAAATGTCGGTGCAGTCGTAAAATATCAGCAATATCGATCGATTGCTGAGAAATTTAGAGTTGTTCACCAATACGAATTTCTAGAATTTTTCAGAAACTTGTTAGGAAATTCGAATCAGTAATGACACAAATTCTTGTGTGAAGCATTCAGATAATTCCGATTGATTTTGCAATTTAAATTTATTGTAGTTCAAAGTCCACCCATTGGCTTGGGGAAATTAGGAAAATTGAATACTCACATCGTCCTCTTCACTTGAATATAGTTGAAAATTAAGAGATCTCCATCGTCAATAGTCCACGTGCTTCTTCTAAATGTCACATTAATATCCAGTAAATCAATCAAGGAAATCTTAACCGCATTAATCCCTAACAATATTAACCTAAAATGAAATGTCGATATATTTAGATATTTGAGTTTAAATTTGTTTCCTTTTTCAAAAATTTCTCTAGTGGTAAGTATTTCCAAACATCGAAACACTTTCTCCTAAATTTATTGAATATTTTCAAGGCTGATTGGTAGATACATATGGGAAGTTAGGCAAGTCAACTTCAGGTCTTTAGAGAACATTTTGATTTGTTAAGGTATCCGACTACCCTAAAATTGTGAATTTTGCCAAAATTTGGCATTTTTTTCATGATTTTATTTTATAGGCTATCTTATTAGCTTTATAAAAACATCAAGTTTATTATTTTCCTTTCACTAGAACAAAAAAAAAAAAAAAAACTACAAGAATTTTAGTAAAGGCAGATGTCATTAATTTAAGCAAGATGTGTCATACTTTAAAGCGCGTTTTACTCGAAATGTGTGTGTGTGTGTGTTTTTGAAAATGCTAAAACGGGGCCAAAAGTTTGGAAAATAATTAACTGAAATTTTTTGTGTATGTTCTGTATAATAGTAGAAGTGTTTTAACATTCAGATTTATCAATCACTGTTTTATTACAAATTTTACAGTCCTTTATGTGAATATAATCACTGTTTTTTTAAGCAATTTCGTATAATATCTAAGATAAAAGGCTCTAGTTTTTGTTAAAAATTAAAATATTTCTTACCTAAAAGTCATTTGAAAAATGAAAAACATAGCAACTCTTCAGAATTGAAGAATTGAAAATTTGTTCATAAACTCTTGGTTCAGAATGTTTGTGTTTATGTTATTTTCTGTAAATTTTTATCAATTTTTTCCCATTTTAGTAATAATAATTTTTTTTTGTCTTCTTAATTTTAGCATATTTTTCTTAAAATGTACTAAACAAATCTAAAACCCCATAAAAATAAAATAAAAATAAAATAATCACCATATTTCCATTTTTTAAAAAAAAGTTGTCGCAAGTAGTCGGATACCTTAACGAACGACAATAGGTTAAGTTCACGTGACTTCCAACTACACGATAAATATCATTACGTGTTTCCAACTAATCGTTTCATGCGCTTTATTGTTGTCAACTTTTGCTTTTACCAGAAACTATCCTTTAAAAGGTGTATTTATGTCAAGAATAATAACGTTCAAAGGTAAACAGAATTAATTTAATTTAAAAATACCAAACATTTTTTTTTTCAAAAATTTGAAAAACTTTTTGAAGAAGTTCAATTTATTGAACTTCTTATGTATAGCCCAATTATCGAATTTGAAATTGTATCAAAATTTTTCTAGTAAAACAACAAGAACAAGTCTAATGTCAGTTTTAGGTTCAAATGGGAAGCACGTGATTATTTATATTTCATGTGACCACGTTAAGCGATCCGAATCATTGAAAATTATTACTCTTTCTATAACAATATACTTATCGAAACGAAATATATAACACTGGCTCTTTATTTTTCAGGTTATCCAGAAAAATGAAATATTTTTATAAAGTAAAATATATAAATGATAAGACTTATAAATAGTTGAAATAACTTTTCAGTCAAATATTTTAAAGGTATCCGACTGCGTTCGGAACCGTGATTTTAAAAAAGCGCATAAATGTATAATTTTTACGATATTTAAGTATCACTTATATTAGAATACATGTATAAAATTGTTTTAAGGACATTATGACAAAAAATTATTTAAATGCAATACTTATATAGGCAAAAAGTTAACTTAGAAATAACCTATTTCCAAAACGCGCGCGCGTTCTCTTTTTATAAAAAAATTGCTTCTATAATATAATATTTTGCTTATATAAAGTAAAAACTTTTCCAGAGGGCTTGAACTAGGGTTTTTGAAAAATTCACATTATTTTCAGAGTTATTACCAATTAAAATAATTATATGCGTTTTTCTTTCTTAAAATTTCTCCTCTCTGTTGTAATAAAATATGGATATATTCACTTCTAAGTTATATATTTCACAAAAATTCTAGTACCTTAAATAATTATTAGCAAATATTTATTTTCATTATGTTCTTATTCCTCTGCATAAATACCGAAAGCTGTCTATCCGCTTTGAAAATCAAGTTTTGTAGGAGTCACTTGTGTTACCTAACGCTTGTAGGAGTTTCCCTCTGACAGACAACTCATCATCATGACTCTTACGGTCACCCTCACACCTGTAATTACTTCCTTTCAATTCAAATCATTTGCTTCTTGCCACACGCTTCCTTTGTCTTAGGCTCACTTGCACGAAAGATAAGAAGTTAAATGAAAGAAAATAGAAACAAAAAACGATTACAGTTAATGATCTTGAATACAACACATTGCATCTATTTTTTCCCACCATTTCCTCGTAAGATTCTGTAAAACTTCCCAGGATGTCCTGGTAAACAATGGGAAGATGGATGGCCTTTAAGAGTTTCCATTTCGTTTTCCTCGCGCTAATTTGAAAACTTATCTATATGTAAAATGGGGTGATAATTTTCAGAGTCTTGCACTATACGTCTATATTTTTTGCAAGCTTATCACATTAATAACTATTGTGAAACACTAACTAGTCGATATTTAGATAATGAATAAGAGATTAATCGCGTTAGATCTATGTTTTAGAATAATTATGATAGGTTGAAGGTCCACGCTGTGAAGTTTAAGAAAAGTAATGGTAGCGTGATATTTATTAATTTAAATATTTGGTTTATTTACGTCCCAGTTATTAATTACAGTATATAAATTGAAGTTATTAAAAATATTGTTTAGATCAGCGGTCTTCATACCTTTTCAACTCATGGAACCCCTAGAACTAAAACATGTTTTCGTAGAACTCCTAGAACTAGATAGTATTTTTGTGGAACCCTATTCCACACACACACACTTAGAAGAATGCATCTTAAAATAATATTTAAAATAGATCAACAATAGATCAATATAAAGGCGCTTATATAAGTATTGCATTTATTATTAAAAATTTTAATTTACTTTTAATATAATTTCTGTTCATTAATAATATTAATCTGTGATCCAAGTGTCACCTATCGATGCATTAAGTTTAGTAATAGGGATATGTTCTTGCATTTTTTCACACAAACTGTCGATGACTAGGTCCTATTGAGAATTACTACAATTTCATTGCGTATTCTGAGTTTCATTTGATTCCATACTTTGTTTTTGTAGCCATTCACGTTGAGAAATATTTCTCTTATACGCATTGTTCTGAATGTCTTTAAAATGTTTATAGCTGTGTGAGGAATATTGTGCATTTTGCATGGATTTGCAACCTAAAATTTAGGATCTGTTCTTGCTTAAATTAAGATTTTTAACATCGAATCTGTTGATATGTTGTAAGTGTTTGTGACGGATCTATACGGTTCCTTCGACTAACTCATTGGAGACTCTTTTAGGGAAATATTTTATTCAACCAACTTTCACCGAAGGTAAGAAAACGTGATTATGCAAATGCAGTTTATTATATAAATTCTATATTCACGAGTTTTGAGAGTTAGTGAGTGGATGATCGTGAGTTATTGCAGTGCGGTACTAAGTTTATAAAAGTGTATATTGAAGATTTCCCAGTGAGGATCAAGCGGATCGGAATTGATCCCGTCAAGTATAATCATTCAAGGCCTCAACAGTAGGACTTAGACTTTACAAGAGTACAGGTATCGTAAGCATTATTTTAATAGAAGTGAGGATAACTTGTAGTGTGCGGCGGAGTTGAAATTGAGCTTGTATAAGTTATCGCGAAAATCAGTTGAGGGGTCCGTAAATATTATCCCCAGGCTAACTTGTCTCACCTTGCACTCTTAGTATTGATCAACAATCTTAATTGGGTTATTATTGTGCTTGCTTGATATTTTGTGACAGTAAAATAATTAGAGTGAATCATGTCGACTGATTATTCAGTTCTCCCCACACATCTAGCCGGTCCGAGAATAGACAAGGGGATTAGAGGGAAGTAGGAACAGACACACATTACATGTTTATCCACAAATATAAAATGGCGTACTTTCCATTAGAAAACTTTTAGTTTTGCAAGACATTATACTAAGGAGTATAAAATTATCTCGTGGAGAATATTAAACAATAACATATGCACAATCTAGTAATTAATAAATAAAAAAGAAAATGTTTTAATATTTTATTATTATATTATAATGCTTAAAATTATTGCAAAATTAAGTTATTAATTATGAATAAAATTTTCAGTTTCTTAATGACAGGGATGAGCTTTAAATTCTTGTGGGTATACAAACATTGTAGAGAACGTGAATCCATTTTGCATACACATTTATAAGTTTCTTTACGATTTTTTTTATTATGCCTCGTGGGACCCCAGGGTTCCGTAGAACACAGTTTGAAGACCACTAGTTTAGATCATAACAGTCTCGAATTGATGTTGGTGAGGGAGGAGGTCATATCCATTCTCAGCGAAGTTTTCAAAGCGTCTTCTCTCTGCCCTCTCTAGGATCTCGGGATGGTAGTGGTCGGCTTCTTTATCCTCGAGTTACATCCGGCTCATAGGCGGAGTGTGGGGGTCCCACGGTGGTAAAGGTCGGTGACCAAAGACAAGGCCTCGCAATATTTTAAGGGTGCCCGTGTTCATAGAGGTGGTTATCCTATCCACAAAAAGAAGTCTACTTTCAGCTGTGTGGCGGGAAAACGTCACAAAGCACTCCAGTATTTCAGGATTCACAAAATCGATCTAGGTGAACCAGACCCAGAAAGTATCACCAAATAGTGGCTAATACAAGGGGAGGGGTTGAGGAGGGGCTTAACCTTTCGCATAAACTAGGGTCTGAAAACAGCGGCTCGCGAGTCTCATGTGGCTTTTTGGGTGGATAGTTGCGGCTCTTCTCTCAACTTTTTACTTCAATGTATTATTAAAAAATATCTGTTAAAAATTGTTTCTTCTTCTCTTTTTTCCTTTAAAATTATCTATTGAAAAAATGAATGCACCTGTGTGTTTGCATGTACATTAAAAAATTTAACTGGTTTTAGACAATTACTTCTGTATTAAATTGTTTCCCTTTAACAAAGTTCATTAAGAATTAATGAAAATTAATTATTAAACAAAAAAGTATCAAAAGAATTAAATGATTAAACCTTATTTATTGCAATAAAGCAAAAAAGTCAATTTTAAATGTTTGTGTTAACATGAAATTACAGAATAAATCATTTAAAGTATTATAGGCACGAAAATGTTTTCGTAAAGCTTGAAATACAAGGGAGGGGGGGGCTTAACCTTTCGCATAAACTAGGGGTCTGAAAACAGCGGCTCGCGAGTCTCATGTGGCTTTTTGGGTGGATAGTTGCGGCTCTTCTCTCAACTTTTTACTTCAATGTATTATTAAAAAATATCTGTTAAAATTGTTTCTTCTCTTTTTTCCTTTAAAATTATCTATTGAAAAAATGAATGCACCTGTGTTTGCATGTACATTAAAAAATTTAACTGGTTTTAGACAATTACTTCTGTATTAAATTGTTTCCCTTTAACAAATTCATTAAGAATAATGAAAATATTGGAATTAGTTCTAAACCAAGAAAAGTCACGGGTCACGAAAGACACTCCTCAAAGTGATTTCCGACAACGCTTATTTATTAGCATAGAGGAGTTGGGTGATAAAAACAAATTTCGTATTTATGACCTGCTTAACGATTAATAAAATGAGCCTTTAAATGATTTATACATGCAAAAGCAACAAAAGTCAATTTTAAATGTTTGTGTTAACATGAAATTACAGAATAAATCATTTAAAGTATTATAGGCACGAAAATGTTTTCGTAAAACTTGAAAATTTAATTATCATTTTAATACTTTGGCAATGGTTGTCTTACATTGAGCTAAAGAAATAAAAACATCGTCGATAGTTCTTAGCTTATGAAGATGTAAAACTTTACTTAAATATTATAAAAAATATTCATTGGTCAAGACAGTCTTGCTTGTGACCACTACTCCTCCCACCCCCTTTCCCTTCTTCCTGAGTACGCATATGCATATTTTTTGCAAGGCTCTTTGATGTCTTAATTATTCGTTTCGCTTGCTCTATTGGACTCTTCTATTTCGAAAATTCGTTGATCTCAGTTATGGCCCAACATATTTTAAATTTTTTAAAATCTTTAGCCTTTCGCCAGCCTTGGGATGATTACATCTCATCTACATGATCTTACGAAATAAACCTGTGGGAAGCGCAAAATCCATTATGTAATGCACTCTTAATTTCACAGAAGGTAGTATAGATGTCACCACGCTATGGATACACGAGTATCGGTAATATGAACTGTTAGCCGACTGTTTGTAACGTCAGAGAGAGCCCGGATCCCAACCATGTAGGATTTCCCACCTCGCCGTTTACTCACGGAATGTACTTAACTAAAACTTACTGTAAGTGTTCCTTTAAATGTTTAATTGTATTTGTCTTGAAAGATTTGTAGCCGATAATTTTGTAATGTTGATATTTTAATTTATTAAATTTATAATTTTATCCCCCGAGATTTTGGTTTATTACTTTCAACCCATTAAAAAGCATAAATCACTGTTACAATTATAAAATATTGGCCTTGCTGTTATAACGATGGGAAGACTAATTTTCGCTTCAGTTTTGCGGGCACATAATCCAGCGAGTATGACATCTGTAAATCAGACAAGAAAAAAAGATGGTACTAAAGAAGCACATTGTCTAAAGGCTGTCGCTGAATATAACGATGCCATGGGGTTGAAGGGCTGATCGCTTCGATCAAAGAAAAGAAAGATACCAAATAAAAAGATCTGTAAAATGGTAGCACTGTATCTTTTATTTTTTTGCTGACCTTGCCATCATAAATAGTTTCATATTGTGGCAAGGGAACAAAAGAAACAGAAAGTTAGACCAGCTAACATTCTGTATAGCATTAGCTCGTCATTTAATTGACGAATATTCCTCAAGAAAAAGGAAAGGACTTCCTGCTAGCTTCTAAGCAAAGAAATGTGTAGTTCCGGATGATGTGCGCTTAGCCAGTTTGGGAAATCCTATGCCAAAGATGGTTTCCAACTACAGGCAATGTAGGGATTGTAACAGGAAAGGACAAGAAAAGAGGACGTGCTACATGTGTGCAGAATGGGATGTCCCCTTGTGCATTGCAACATGCTTCTCTCATCTTTTATTGGTAAATAATCCCCAATAAATTTAATTTCCTTTATGACGGTGAATAGTTCCTTGAAAAGTATTCTTCGCACCCCTAAAACTTAAATGTAAACATAAAATTTGGCAAAATAAAATATATTTCCTTAAATTCTATTGTTTAATTCTTAATAAAACATTAAAAAACTGAAAGAGAAATTCAAAACAGAAATAAATGGCGCATGAAAGAGTTGAAAGTTACTTCTTTGTGCTTTTGTCTAAACTTTTTTTTAGTAACCACTCCCCTTTAAAAGTAGTCAGTGAACGCCATTATCATTAAAATATATTACGTAACAAAAAGCAATTTTATGTCTACGTATTCCCCCCCCCCCCATAAAAGTGCATGATTTAGGATAACTTTGTTATATCAACTTTATCTTAATCTATCACGTGAAGATTTGTTTCTAATTGTGGAAAATATATTTTTCTAGAATCCTCACTTAAAACGTCCCGTAGTGAATGAGTGAGTGAGTGAATATTAACGTCGCACTGTTCAGCTACACGAGGGAATTTGGCGACGTATCTCGTAATTTTGAAACATGGTCAAGTGACGAGGACGACACCAGAGCTGGCATTCCCCTCTCCTAACTACCACACCACACTAACGGGAGGACATTTAAGCTCTCGACAGATTTCACGTGCATCTCTCCCCAATACGGCGGGTCATTTGTGGTACTGGGTTCGAATTCATGACATGCCAGCCACGATTTAATACCTTGACCACAAAACATTCTGTAAAAAATGTGTAAGCCTTTGGTCACATTGAACACAGTGGCGTACATAACAGTTAGGTTTGGGGGTTCAAATTTCTCCCTTAGACCAGCAGATGTTTAGTTTCTCGCTTAGAGATAGCGTCCGTCGAAGCTTTCGTCACGCGACGTGTTTGTTTAGAATATTTACCCCTTATAAAAGAAGTCTGTATACGACACTGGCCGAAAAAACCCGAAAAATTGCATTAATTATAGATTACAAAAAATTAAAATAAGCAAAATAAATTTCAATTACATTGTTAGAGATGAAAAGCTGAAGATAACGTATTTTCCCCCTAAGTTTAATGCAGACCAGAAATTATTGAAATAATAGAGCGCTGTCCTAAAAATTTATGCATTCTGGTTAAGAACAGAATATAATATAATTAGAGGTAGTATTTCATCATATTCGAATTTTAGTTATTTAAGCACACACAAACATATATTTCTCAATAATTTTTTTTATGAAAAATCAGTGCGAAATAGAAAAAGAAAATACAAGTTATCCATTTAGCGTTTCGATTTATTAAAATCTCTATTATACAAGGTAAACAAAAATGTGCTCTTGCCATTTTTAATGACCCAAAAGTACATGACATACAAGCAGCGTAGCCCATTGTTAGTCCTCGAAGTAATCACCATCGGCATCCAGCACCTTTTGCCAACGTGTCACCAGTTATTCAATCCCCTTGCTGTAAAACTCGGGTTTGTGGGACGCAAAGAAGTCCGTGAGAGCTTGACGCACGTCTGCTTCATTGGTGAAGGATTTACCACGAAGATGATTGTCTAGGGAATGGAAGAGGTAGTAATCTGATGGTGCAAGATCAAGTGAGTAAGGAGGATGGCACAAAGTCTCCCAACCAAATCGCTGTATCGTATCCCTGGCCACCCGCGCGACAGGCGTCCTCGCGTTTTCATACAATACCCTTTCGATACACCCTTTCGATTAACCATTACTGGCTCCTTCTGATGCTATGCCTGTTGTACACGTTTCAATTGCTGCGAATACAGGTTCACAGTGACAGTTTGGCCTGTTGGCAGCAACTCATAGTGAACCACTTGACGACAAGTTCACCAGACACAAAGCATAATCTTGCGTGGGTGCATAGGTGGTCTTGCGCTGTGCGGGGCAGTATCCTGGGGTGACAACTAATGTTTGGAACGCTTGGGTGTGTCATACAGCACCAACTTCTCGTCACTGGTCAGCACCCGATTGAATATGGATGCGCTACGGTGGCGAAAAAGTATTGATAAACAGGCTACCACTCGTTGTTGCTGATGGACTTCCAGCAGCGTGTGAGGAATCCACTTGCTCAGCCTGTACGTCTTACCTAAGCGGTGCAGATGAAGTCTAACCGTTTCACTGGAAGTGTTGAATTGTCTGGCAAGTTCACCACACGTTTGACTACTGTCCTTCTCAATGACCGCCTGCAGGGCTTCGTCATCCAAGGCCTGTGGTCGTCCTGTTCGAGCTTTATCAGAGAGGGACAAATCTCCCGACCAGAATTTTTGAAACCAATGCCTTGCCGTACGTTCATTGACAGCACTATCCCCAAACGCTTGACATATTCGGCGGCTGATAAGCCCACTTTGAAGTCGTAAAGTAAATAACCCCGAACGAGCTCCTTCGATACGTCCATATCGCTTCGCTACTGTACGAGTTCCGATTGATGAATGTGAGCAGTCGACCTGCGTTTATAACAACTGATATTCCTACTGTCGACTGACGGTTTCTTAATCCCGCCATACAGGAATTTGCATACTTATTCTCACTTCTTTCAATAGAAACGCGCAAACGGCAAGAACTGTTTTGTTTACCTCGTAGCTACATCATATTCATGTTGGGTTATGTTATTTAATTTAAAAGTGGAACATTTTGACAGTTGTTTAATAGAAATAATCAAAGTGATCTATTTTTATTTAAATCCCACTTGAAAAATTTAATTACTTTTTTAAAAGAAATCTTTTTACTCGACATTTTGGTTTCAGAATTCTTTGATTTAATTCAATTTATTTTTATATAAGCATCAAAGATAGAAACAAAAAAATATATATTTGTACTAATATGAAGATAGAAAATGTTGAAGTGGACCCCACAGTAAACAACTTAAAAATTACACAATTAAATTACACCAAATATTTAACTGTTGCTGACTGCTAAGTAATATCACCAGGGGTGGCTCTAGGGTCGGTCAAACCAGAGCTATGCCCGGGGTGGAAAATTTTAAGGGTGGCATTTGAATTGTATTTGAAAAAAAAAATTTTTTTTGTTACAAAAAATCTGATATATTTTCTCAAATTTTATTGTGTGTGAATTTGGTATTTCATTTAACGTATCTTATTTCCTTATTTTGTACTCTGTTTAATGTCAGTTTTCTTTTACATTGAAACTTGAAAACTTAGAGGCGAGAATGTATGTTAAGTCAAGAAATTTGATATGTTTACCTATCTTTCACTTGTAACTTTCTCCCCATTCCGTTGATAGGTCACAATAGGCATTCCTTTCCTTCATACGATGTCCGCTATCCAAATGGGGACAGGGGTACTAAGAGATTTTGGTAAATAGAGAGCCACAGGAAAATTTTATTTTAGTCTTGAATGTAGTTTCTATGAGTTAAAATAAACGCTCGTGTTCCCCACCATCAGTGGACTGACTCTTTTTCGAAGAAATTGGCTAACTGAAATGGGCGATTTCTTCTTTTACATTTTGCTCGTTTTAAATAATAACAAGTAATTATGTCCTAACTTCGTATTATTTTCTATTTTTTAAGAATTAAAATATATATATACAGTCTACTCCCGATTATTCAAACCTTCGATAATACGAACCTCTCAATAATTCGAAGAATATACTCAGTCCTTAGAAAAATTCTTGATATTTCGAACTAAAACAATACGTTTGGGTACACTCAATAATTTGAAGTAAAATCTGTGGCTGACCAGACTACAACACGTAATAATTCGAAGTTATCTTATAAAATTCTCGACAATTCGAACACTCACTATCATGTACAGTACTGTAGCAAACAGGTTGGAGTTTTCAAGTTTTGTTTTGTTTTGTCTCTGCGTGTCTCCCCTGTAACGTAGCCACTTTAATGACCATCTGTCTGCTACCCCTTCTTAGAGTTTTCCGGTTCACCAGGCGAAAATACACTTTTATTGCTTTTCTTCTTCAACGGGACAATAGACCAACCGCACCGGTTGTTAGTCATCCATATCTTCGGTTAACACGTGGCCTTGCTACACATGTGTTCAGAAAGGATGGAACACTATTGTGAAGAAGAGATGCGCAAGATTGTGTATGAATGTATTGTATGTATTCTTTTAATACAGGACTTTTATCTTCTGTATAATATTTATAGTGTATAATACTTAGTTTTTAAAAATTACTTTAAAATAATTTTATACCTATGCACAATTTTTGTTTTATTACATAGTTTCAAATATAAATGCGTTAAAAAATTATCTTCGAGTATTTGGGGGGGGGGGTCTACACTCTTGATAATTCGAAGTTTTTCATTGGCCCCTCCAACTTCGAATTATCGAGAGTCGACTGTATATATATTTCGCAAGAATTATTCGAGTTTTATAGATGTGTACCTATGTGAACAATTCACCTGTTTTAATTATAATATTTTGCTTTGGAGAGAGTCTAAATCTACTAGAGCCGGCCCTATTATCACGGAGCGAAATATATCGATAAAAATAAAATAATTTCCTCTTTTAGATGTTCGTGTTTTATACGAGTCTCATTTGAATTATCTGCTTTCCAACTTTTCTCTCTCCTGTAACTACTTCTGCATGAAACTTGCGTGTTTTACACTCGTTTAGCCAACAAACAATGCCGGCTTCACTGCTATTCGGTTTAACGGACAGAATGGCAGTTGTTCTGTGGATAAAGTTATGTTAATGGAGGAATTGTCTTTAGAACGCGCTTCTCATTTACGTACTGATAGTATCTTCTAACTTGTTATTTAAAAAAAAAATTTAATATGCCATTCAAATTTCTGTTCCCTTAAGTATAGAACAGTCTACGTTAGAAGAAATTAACACTATCATATGATAAAACCTCATTATGTTTATATGAAATCTAATAAATTTGAATGTATTTATTTATAACTCACCAACATGCAATCAAAAGATTTAAATTTAATGCACTAAAAATGTTCTATGTATTTTTTATATCTGTTACATTTCTGTGGATTTGCACATTCGTTAATTTTCAAAGTAGTAAAAAGTTTAACTTAGATACTGCTAAGAATCCTCTAAATGGATGAACTACTGCAGAAATATTACCTTAATTTAAATTTTTTCTCGGAACATTTAGGAATATTTTTAAGCAAAACAGTTCTTGCTTGCATTTTACTTGATAACAGATTTCTCTGATTCTATGTTAAAATACAATTTTATTAACTAATCTACTATCTTGAACAGTGCGCAGTTTGTTTGCTTTGGCTTTCATCTTCAATTAAGCATTCAGGATTAAGAAGAAAAAAACATGATTCTTTTCATATTTCAATGTACATTCTAAATTATTAAATCAAACATGTAAGGAATCGGTTACATGCAGTTGCATTGAGAAACATTTAGTTCGTGGGGTATTTTTGCATTCATTCTTCTCAGAAGTATAGTAAGCGTTTCGCAGGGGAGAGGGAAAGGTGAAACTGTTGCATCTGCATATATTTAATCCCTATTAAAATCAATACTTAAGGCCGGTTTCACATAAGGCAACTTTGTGCCGGCCATTTAATTTTCTGTCACTAGTGTAATGTGTGGGAAGAGAATTCCTTTCACAGGCTGACACAAAATTGACTGTAAAGGGAGTGCTGTAACGTAGTTCACAATCTCATCCGTATAATAATTGTGTCCGAAGAGAAAATTAAAAGCTTTATCCATGTATAGCTTGCACAATATCTTTTTAGTTGAAGTACGAGTATTATTGGATAAGCGAATGATTTTTGAGAGCTTCACGGCAGGGAGTGCTAGTTGATCCCATGTAAAGGGAACCGGACGATTTCTAGTCAAAACTAACTCCCAACTGCCTGCTTCTTCTATTATGTGTGCGGCTCAAATTAACTCGCGTGAAAGAGCCCTAAAATAAAATAGTCCGGAAAATTAGATAAAAGTAGTACGTTTTGCTATACAAGCTGACTTATGGCTTTAGTTTATTTAGTATTAATAGGGGAAAGGCACATATCAGAGTGTGAAAACACACATCTCTTCAAATGCATTGGTATGTCATTGAAAAAAAAAGTTTTCGGGATTTTAGTTATATTAATCATATGTAAGGAAACAGTAAGTCTCACAATTCAATTTTATCTGTAAAAGTGAATGCGACACTGGATTAAGTTTTAGTGATCTTCTATGGCACGTGCTACAACAAAAAAGTCGGCTCTACCTCTATTGAACTGATACTTGATGACACAACTGTTGCAATTAATTTATTTAAGAGCATGTTGCCATACACCGATATATAAAAATATATCGATTTATTTTCCACATGTTTGTGAAATTTATTTCTACAATCATTTCAATTAAAAAGTTTCTTCCCCCCTCAAGTAATGATTTTTCTTGATTATAAATAATTCAAAATAAAGCGAAGTATTGGCCATTTGTTTATTTTTCGAAGTTGTTCTTTTAAAATTAGAGTAGTAGTTTAACTTTCGGTAGGTTGGTTGATTAGCTTATGGAACTGAATTCTTATTAATAAGTCTTTTAATTTCTGGGTAGTTTTGCTGACGCCTTTCATTTATTATAATTTACCGTTTCTTCTCTCCTTAAATTTTTTAAGCAATTAATATATTTAATCCTTTTGTTTTAATCATTACAGTTTTTACGAAAAAGTATTTTTTATTTGTGAAAAAGTGCTAGATAAAATACAAATACTTATTATTAATACATATTTCTCATACAAATATAATTTTTTTTTTCTTCATTAGTATTTATAAACTGTTGAAGTTCTCTAAAAATGGTAAGTTATATTAAATCAAACTCAATTTTAACTTATTTTTGGTTTATTTTTATTCTAAATACAATTCAACTTATCAGGGTTTCTTGCGACTAAAATTACTATCAGATAAGTATGCTGCTGTATTCGTTATTATTACTATGTTCGAACGTACGCGGGAATGGTTTCACTATTGGCTGTACATAATGGTGCTTGGTGACGTTTTTTAATTTGACGAAACTGGACGAAGGAATAATACGTACATACCAAGAATTTCTTTTGCAAAATTTGAATTCTTTCGAAAGTTTACATTTGATACACCAGGCAACAAAACCAGATCTCTTCAAAATCTTTCATTTAATCAAATGATAAATACATACATAATGTAACAATAACTATTAATTCAAATTTTTGAACATCTCTATTTAAAAATAGAATTTGAAAAATTAAAATAAAAAAGATTAAAACAAAATTAAAAAAGAATTTTAAAATTAACAGTCTTTTTATCCGTTACACAGACTAAATCCATGAACCTTGCCAAAAAAAATCGAATTATTTGGGATTCAATAAACATCATTTCGGAAGACAGAATTACCGTACCTACTCAAATCTAAGCCATACTCCTAATTCTCTACGCATTTTTGAGGGGGGGGAATGTGTAAAAGTTAAGAAATTTTTAAAAAAATTTTTAATGAGAAATAATAAGAAATTAATATTTAATTTATTTTACTTGTTAAAAACTTTCAAATACATATGTGAACCTATAATTACTCTAACAGTCAGTATCATGTTTCGAAAATGGTTCCTCACGCCCATTATCACAGCGGAAAGGCCGGCGTCGCCATTTTCCCACAAGATGTCACCTTCCGTGCCCTTCAATGCATTTGTTGTGCAACATTTTTTTAAAAGAATGTGTCAGAGATGAATGCAAAAGAATTATTAAAGAATGCTGGACATTTAAATACAAGCAAAAATTATATCATTTTGCTTACGCCATCGACGTATTTTTGTTTCATCCGTCTCAAATTTTCCGCGGTCGATACTCTGTTTCCGTACCAAAAGTTTATGAACAGATTTTCTATTCTGATGTGTTGCTATGTTATTCCTTTTTGAAATGACCATCAGGATAAGAGATATTTTAATTTTTGCAAAAACTACAGCAATTTATCTTTGTTATTATATGAAATTGCTTCAAAAAACAGTGATTATATTCACATAAGGGACTGTAAATTTTGTAATAAAATAGTGATTGATAAATCTGAAAGTTAATACACTTCTACTATTATACAGAACATACATAAAAAAATTCAGCAAATTATTTTCAAAACTTTTTGAGCAATCGCTGTCCCCGTTTGAGTATTTTCAAAGAAACACATTTCTAGTAAAACGCTTTTTAAAGTATGACATATATATATCTTGCTTAAAGTAATGGCATCTGCTTTTACTAAAACACTTGTTGTTTTTGTTCTAGTGAACGGAAAATAGTAAACTTGGACATTTATAAAGCTAATAAGGTGGCCTATAAAATAAAATCATAAAAAAAAAATTGTCAATTTTTGGCAAAATTCACAATTTATGGTAGTTGGATACCTTAACTAAAAATAAATTTATGAAATTATACTTCTCGACCTCTGCATAGGAAGAATGTTTGGATATCGCTTTTTAAAAATGAAAACCGTCTTCCAATGAATGCATTTATTCACTGTATGAGATAAATAAAGCAATAAATTGCGTAAATTCCTGGAAATATCTTCTATCCTACGACAGGTGTAGAAGTATTTGGTTTATTCGTATATAAATAAAAGGATTTCATGAAAAGGAACTGAATATTAATTACTTGAGACTCATTACCTAATCACACGAAGAATTACAATAAATATTCTGTATTTTTTATATAAATCAAGCGTTTTTCTTTTCCCAAATTTATGGATTGTCAAAACACTCATCAAAATGAAATTTTTGTTAACTTTTTTCATCATTAACGTTATTCAACTTCGAATTTAACATCTGCATATTTAGTAAGAGGGAGAGAAATTTTGTATCTTGTTTATGTTTTATCCTGTTTCATTTTTACTACGCATTTCTTATCTCTTGTAATATTCTTTTATTTGAAACACTTTATGCTTTTTCTAAGTTACGCTTGCCAACAATTTTAGTTCTTCATTATTTTTATATAAAACCTTCCCTCATTATAACACCGCAAACCGTTCTGCGATTCATTAAATTTAATAGACTTGGAATAATGTCAAGGATTTTTACAATCAAGTTTTTATTTTTATTACTCCTTGGCTTCCATCTTCTGTCATTTTTCACTTAATTTGCAAATTTTGTTTTTAAGGTCCATATCTTTCCACGCTATCTCAATATATTTATTCCCTTTCCAACTTCTGTTTTTCCCTCTTCATCTTCTTTTCTCCCCACATTCGTCCTATTCCCTTCATTTATCTTGTCCGAGGATAACTTTTCTTTTTCACTAAAAAAGTAAAATTTAGAATACCACAGTAGTTATTTTGATAAATTTATGTTACATATATTTTATCCCTTTTTTAAAAATTTATTTTCGTTTTCAAAACACATTTATTGATTTTTATTAGGGTTGCTTTTGGAACCGGATTTTCCCTTCAAGATTCTCATCCTGTGATGGAGTTTACTGGATAAATATAAATAACTTTGGCAGAAGTTCATAATGATAAAACCGGGAAAAAACCTTTTAGGGAAAAATCGATAAAAAGAATGTCATAACCCCTTAAATGTATCTTAAAAAGAAAGAGTGGAAATACTTTTTAAATTTGACTGATTTCTTAGTCCACATTTAACATTCCTTTTCCATTAAGAGAAATAAAATTCAATTGTTATTTGTTTTTCGTTATTAGAGCAATTTATTTAAAAGCTCTCATCTTTGTTTACTTAAATGTTGCTTTTATTCATTTTGCTTTAATGCTTTTATTATTTTTTTACGATACATTTCTGAAAAAGTGCTTTTCGTTTAATATATAAGGATATTTAAAAACTTTTAGGTTCTTCGTCAATTTCTCTTTTGTTAAATAATTATCGTCTTCATTTTATGAGTGCCTTCATATTGAAAACAAGTAAGATAAAAAAAGAAATTTTAACTCAATTCCCTCTAAGGTCAACAAAAAAAATTTTCTATTTTAGTTAAGGGGACATGGTACGATTTACACAAAATTTTTAATAATTTTCATAATTTTTTCCCCCGTTGCTTCCTATGTGTATGTATGATGTAAAACAGATTTTGTTCTCAAAATTTCATACAAAGCCATTTTATTTTTTAAGGAAAAGGCTTGAAACATATGAAGTGATTTTAATCTGCTACTCTTACTACAAAAATTAGCGTATATATATGAACTATGTTTAACAAAAGTTGGTAGGGAGTTTGCGATAACATGATTGGTATTCGTACAATACTTCTTTTTACGAATGCTCATTGAAAATTCCTTAAAAAATGTGTAAATTCTAAATTAAATTGTTTTTTAAAAAATGAGTATTGCTTTGATTGAAAAATGCATACAAACTTTTATTCCATGAACAAAAAGCTACAAGTGAAAAATATTTTCAAGTATTAGGCTCAATAGAAGAAAAAGCCTTAGCATTTTAAATGAAGACAAACTAGTTACTTTATCTTTCCGAGATAAGTAGGTTTAAAGTTTTGATATGCCATTGGAATGTGAATAAAAACAAACGTAAAATTTATCACAACTCTGTGTTTTTTAAACTTAGTGCTTTCAAATTTTGTGAGTTTGTAGGAAGTATATAAAAAATAATTTAGGCTAAAAAAATTAAATTTGATTTTTTGACCGATTTTTGTCAATTGAATCGTACTGTGCCCCCTTAATTAAATTAAATTAAGGAATTAGTATTTGAAAAAATTGTATTCACATCAAGTGTCATCCACTACAAAATTTTAAAAAATGTATTTGAAGCCGAAAAAAATACGTAAGAAAAGCTTACGGGCGCCATCTGTTGCAGCTTTGTCAGAAGTAACGTAGAGTAAATTTAAAATTAAAAGATAAAATTTAACTACTGAATTAATATTTGGAAAAACTGTATTAACATCAAGTGTCATCCACTACAAGTTTTAAAAAATGTATTTGAACTTCAGTGGATGAATAAAAAGTATTTTTATTAAAGTTTGAAAATTTGAACACAACACACACACATATATACTACATCTAATCTATAGGGAGAGTGTGAATTAATAATAGGAATTTAATAATAGCTATTATTGAACTAAAGCTGTAATTTTATTACACTTTACATACTTTTATTACACACATGAAAAAGCAATATTTAACAAAATAATGTCTTGAAAGATTTTAGGGGCTAAAAATCCATACATAAACTATTAAAACAAGCATAAAATATTTTTAAAAATGAGATGGTAATTTTAATACCTCTTAAATCATCATTATTTCTTCTATTTTAGGTACACATTACTGTATTGATATGAATAAAACAGCCTAAATTTGAAATGAGAATCAGAAATTCAATAGAATTAACATTGCATTTACTAATCCAAAAATCGCTGGTAGATTGTATCTTTGATAGCTACTATTATTTGCATTTAATGTCAATAAAAATGACTTTATATGATGCATTTCATGTTTCTATTATTTTCTCATTTTTTTATCATTGAAGGATATTACATTAAATTATTTAATGTGTAATATCAAAAGGCTGTTTGATATTTCACATATTCTAAGCAGTATTTGCATATTTTTCTATGTTGGTATATTTTCAGACAACGATAAATGAAAATATACGGGTCTTCCTTGAATTGTTCGAAATTCGGTTATAATTAGTCTTCGAAAACGTTGCATTGTGAAGTTGTTGAAGTGTTTCCCGTTAGTTTTAATAAAAGAAATAAATATATGATTTTAAACTTCATTCTGCTTTTGGTATTTTTATATCATTTACTTCTATTATTTGCTTCGAACACACTGCAGTAGGGTATCATATAGACGTATATGTTCGTATATATCATTCCTTCATTTGGTGTTGTTAAAAGGGAGTTTTTATTTTCTCAAGTTCTATCTCTTCTTGTGTGTGATCTTATTCTTTGAACAATAATGAAAAATAATAAAAAACGGTTTCGGTTCATGTAGAAACAATATATTTTGAAGTTTACAAATGAAAATTTTTTTTCTTGCTTTTTCTTCCTATTCATCCAATGGGTTCAATAATCTTGAGATATTCTTCTTTTCGCAACCCAGTGCCAATCCTTAAATTTCGTTCAAAATAATTATAAAAAAAAGCATTTTTCTTTTTTCCCGCCAAATGCTTACTTTAAAATTTAAGTTTTTTTTATGTGTAACATCTTTCCTCTCGATTGCTGGAGATTTGTGGGAGTGATTTCGTGAAAAGGGATGGAAATGCGTAACAGGAAATTGGGGAAGCACGCTATTCGGTGAAGTTCTGTTTTTTCTCCTTCATTCGGGATGCGCTCCGCCCTCATCCCCACCCCTTGTGGTCTAGGTCGTGGGATCTCTGTTTTTGTTTTCTCACTTTAGGATCAGAGAAGAAGCTAAGTCCTTTAGGCAGAGACGTGGTTAGACAATGCCGAACGTGTTTCGATACCTGACTTCGATTGCTGCGTACAATTTAAACGACCGGGCCACAGAGCAGCTGGTGTTGCGATCTATCGTAATCAGAACAACTCACATATTGTGGCTCTCGACATATGGATATTACTTATCCTCAAACAAGTGGACTGGGTATTGTTAGTCAAGATATTGGGGACATATGTGCGGCAGAATGCTTATTTGAAAATGGACAAACAGTGATTTCAGTGGTCGTATACATTTCTCCGAATCAAACGGTTCAAAAAATTAAAGATTTCCTGCATTTTTTACTTTTACCATATACCAAAGGTGGTTCTGCTCTTTTTTTTTTAAAAAAAAAACTATCACTCTTCCCATGATTTTGAGTGGTGATTTTAAAGTTAACTTCAGTTTGCTAGAAGCCGAGCCACTCATAGCTTTTTTGAATGATGAACTCAAGCTCGAAATGAACACAAATCGAAATGTTTTGACAACTATCAGTGGTACTGTTATTGACGCTATTTTTCGACGGTTTTTAAATACTTTGAAAACACAAGTATATGTGTCCTATTTTAGTTATCATAAATTATCATTACCGCTCTTCCCCAAATTGAACAAGAATAATTATTTTTGATAAAAAAAAATTGCATTACTCCTTGTGTTAATTAAATAAAACTTTCCTTAAAGATATAATTATTCCATAGAAAATTATTTCCAATCATACTCCATTCATTTTTTTCAGGATTTAAGTTGCTATTGCGAATTTACCACGTTAACATGTCAGATGTTACACATCGTATGCGACTACTGTAAGGCTCGTTTCTTCTTTTTTTTATTTGATTGTAAATAATAAAATTGTAATTATATTTTTCTTTAAGCAGAATTTTTGCAAGAAACATACACCAAAATGTTCATGAAAAGTATAACGATTCAATAGTTTTAGAAATGTATAGAGACAAATTTATTATTAATTAAGCTTTTCTAGGCTGCCTTTTTCCCCGCCATATTAAAAAAAATTGCGGATACATCTCCAAATTTTAATTTATTGGAAAAGCGTCAAGGCTAGTTCACATGCAAGGATTTTGAGCCTCGACTTATTCAACCTATGTCAACACTTTAAACTAGGCGGCCTTTATTTCGATTCTACAAAAGCCCACGTCCACTATTTATCGGCTACGAAGTCGTTGATCGACCAGCAAGGTTAACGCTGTACTTGTAATGGCGAAAACGTCAATTTTAAAACAATTACAATATTCGTTAATGCCTTCTGCTTTTACCAGCATGATTACGATAGTAAGCTTTCACTGATTATTCCACAGATGAATCCTTTAATCTATCATATCCAGGTTACAGGAGAATTTGTAATAACGAGATTAATTAAAAACAATTATAAACTCCGCAGAGGCTTTCTGCTTTCACCAGTGGGATCCTAATACCATGCTGTCAGTGATTACAGCAGTTTAAAAGCATTTTCGGATAAGTTTGAAAACCAATTCGATTAAAGCAAAATTGATTAGAATCTTCTGGATATACGAGTACAGCAATACCTTGATTTTACACGATAGGTGGGTCTAAGCGATAACCGCAAAAGGCGAATTCGCTTTAGTCGGAGTATAATTTCACGTATAAATACATATCAAGTTATCTTTAATTGGGACCGCAGACAAGAGAAAGTAATAATTTAGAAAAAACAAGATATCTCTCTCAATCATTGGCATGGCCAAGTAATTTTAGAACGTTTTTCATATGTTGTATTTTACAATAATGCAAATAATGAACTTTTTACTAACAAAAAATAGTACTATACTTAAATTTTTTTTTTAATTCTTAAATTTAAATATGATTCGGCTTATCTAGGGCACAAATGCGACCAAATGCCGAAAACCCGAGGTCAATCGGTTAATTATTGGCTGAGAAAAAGGTACGACAAAATATGGAACGAGGACGAAGACGAAGACGAAATTTGCGTCCTAATAGCGCTTTTTTTACACTACGTGAAAAACGCGCTAAAAATGTTTTGTAAATTTTTAGATAACACAAACTGAAGTTTTTTTGATGCAGGATTCACAAAATCTGACAACGTAATCTGTCGCGCGCGCGCGGGTCAAAGATTTTTAGCGCGTTTTTCACGTAGTGTAAAAAAAGCGCTATTAAGACGCAAATTTCGTCTTCGTCCTCGTCCTCGTTCCATATTTTGTCGTACCTTTTTCTCAGCCAATAATTAACCGATTGACCTCGGGCTTTCGGCATTTGGTCGCATTTGTGCCCTAGATGAGCCGAATCATATTTAAATTTAATAATTTTAAAAAAAAATTATAATTTCTTTTTTAAAGTATAGCATTATTTATTGTTAGTAAAAAGTTCAATAGTTGCATTATTGTAAAATACAACAAGTGAAAAATGCGCTAAAATTACTTGGCCATGCCAATTATTGATATCTTGTTTTTTCTCCTCACAAAATTTCCTCGTAGCATGCTGATAGATTTTTTCATTCTTTGCTTTGTTGAAAAAACACGCTCTTCGTCGGAGTCTATATTCTCTAAAATTTGTAACCTTTCTTCAATTAAACTGAGGCCTTGTGTAAATTTTCAACCGTCATTCGATCTTCTGATTGAACTGGGTCTAAAGACTCAAGTTCCCCAATGTCTTGCTCTTGCTCATACATTTCTATGAGCTCATCAGTTGCAAACTCCTGATTGTGGGAATCCTGTCTTGAACGTCATCACTATCCACTTCTAAATTTATTTGCCTGGCAAGATCTGCATCTTTTTGAATCACGTTTCGAACAACAGGAAGCGGGGATTTCGTAATAGAGTTGTGCAGCGCTCAAATAAAAAACGAATCGACGAGATTTGAAAATCGCGTAACTTCGGGTTCACATATGTCGGTATAGCGTAAGTCATTGTATTTCACAACAATTTGAGCAAAGTTTGATATGATAGATTTAAATCTTCTCAAGTTGTTCACCCCCATCAAGTTTTTGAAAATGTCTAGAAAATACTGTTGCTAAAATTTCTCAAGAAATGTGATATTATTGACATTTTGCAAGAGTGCAATGACACATATTATTTAATCAATGCACTTAGTGTTGCACATTATATTCATATCTAGTTTACATAATAAAAATAAGTAAATCAGGTTTAAATTTACTTGAAATAACACTTTATATCATTTTATTTAAAAAAAAAAACGAGCCTTACAGTAGTCGCATACGATGTGTAACATCTGACATGTTATCAAGGTAAATTCGCAATAGCAACTGAAATCCTGAAAAAAATGAATCGAGTATGATTGGAAATCATTTTCTGCGGAATAATTATATCTTTAATGAAAATTTTACTTAATTAACACAAGGAGTAATGCAATTTTTTTATCAAAAATATTTATTCTTGTTCAATTTGGGGAAGAGCGGAGACAATAGATTTATGAAAACTAAAATATGACACGTATACTTGGGATTTCAAAGTATTTAAAAACCGTTGAAAAATAGCGTCAATAACAGTACCACTGTTAGTTGTCGAAACATTTCGATTTGTGTTCATTTCGAGCTTGAGTTCATTATTCAAAAAAGCTAGGAGTGGCTCGGCTTCTAGCAAACTGAAGTGAACTTTAAAATCACTACTCAAAATCATGGGAAGCGAGTGATAGTTTTTTTTAAAGAGCAGAACCACCTTCGGTATATTGTAAAAGTAAAAAAATCTTTAATTTTTTTAACCGTTTGATTCTAAGAAATGCAAACGACCACCGAAATCACTGTTTGTCCATTTTCAAATAAGCATTCTGCCGCACATATGTCCCCAATATCTTCACTAACAATACCCAGTCCACTTGTTTGACGATAAGTAATATCCATATGAGGAGCCACAACATGTGAGTTGTGCTGTTTGCTATAGATCGCAACACCAGCTGCTCTGTGGCCCTGTCGTTTAAATTGTACGCAGCAATCGAAGTCAGGTATCGAAACACGTTCGTCATTATCTAACCACGTCTCTGCCAACATGAGTAACGTATAATTTTGTGAAATAACGTCGAAATCTGTTTGGTGAGCCCTCAGACTTTGACAATTGAGCGTAAGGATCGCTCAAAGATCCCACGACCTAGACCGCAGGGCGGGGTGGGGGGAGCCCCTCCTGAATGAAGGAGAAAAACAGAACTTCACTTCGAGGGTAGTGAAGAGACACCACCAACGCGTTGATTGGTCAAAGCAAATAGCGAACAACTTCCAACTTCCCCAACTTCCTGTTACACATTTCCATCCCTTATCACGAAATCACTCCTACAAATCTTCAGCAACCGAGAGGAAAGATGTTACACATCAAAAATTTATCATTTTCTTACAGAAATAACAAGAATAATAAAACGAAATTACTGTTATTCAGAATGAATTTTTTCATTGCTACGGGGAGATACAGTTACTAAATTTGGTAACAGAAATACATAACAAAATTGTAGTTATAAAAACGATGGATGTGATTAGCTGTATATATACCATTCTTACATTTTAAAGAATTCAACTTTGACGGGAAATCAATTCCGAAGTCTTTCAAAAAGGATATGCATTTTTTTGTAATAATAAATGCACATTATTATCAGTATTCTTTTGTTATTGATCTGAAATGATGGAAATTGATTAGATTTTGAGGACAGGTCACAATTTTCTTTAGGAAAAAAACCTCTGAATATATTTTTTAAATTAGTGACAAAGAGCATCCTTAGTAATAGAGAACCAGAAAAGAAATATTTTAATACTTTATGATTTTCCAAAATAACTTGAGAGGTGTGTAGTACATTCTTTTGGCGATATGGTGGAAGAAAAACAGAAATACATCAGATGATGTAGATAATAAAATGGAAAATGAACCACGCCCTTCTGCTTCTAAAACACCAATTTCATTAATTTTAATATTTTTTGAAGAAAAATATTCTGTTATCTGTATATATTACAAAAGCGGATTGCTTCTATCTTGTGAAAAAACAATTTAAATCTCCCCCGAACAATAGATACTGTTAAGCCATTAAGGAAAATCATTGAACTTCTTGGTTTTCAACAGAGAAAACGTGTGAATGAACTCCAGGAATTCCAACTCCGAATTCAAAAAACAAAAAAATTCTTAGTTAACAAAATAATAAAATGATTTAGTATTACATAAAAATAACTTTAATAGAAATTATTTACAAAAAGTAAGCTTATTTTCCCCTTAACTTCTGTTAATTCAAACATTTTTTTTTCATTTCTGTAATTCAATTTAAGAGTTGAGTTTAATCAGGGCATCAACCAAACAATTTCTGTTTTGTTGCCATTCTACCAAAAAAAAAAAAAAAAAGGTTTTAAATAAAAGCAATACAACGGTATTTATTCTTAACAAATATCGCCTGCATCTTAAATAAATAAAAATGTAGGAATTAATTTATTCTTAACACACAAGATCGATTCATTAAAATAATTACGAATTACGAAAAGGTTAACAAATTCCTTTGTAATAACATTTTAAATCCATTTGAATTTATGTTTTTAATTACTATATATTTAATCATCACATGTCATATATTTAATTATAAATTTTATATTATTAAGTATTAAAATATAGTAGAAGCTAACTTAAAAACAGTGGTGTGATTACAATTTTTAAAATACAAATTATATTCATAAAAAGGAGTAACAAAATTATGTTTTGAAACAAAAAGATAAAAATATACAAAACGCCGATAAAGCTTTTAGCTAGTAATATTATATAAAATTCAATAAATAAATATTTTTTGACAAGAAAGACATTATCTTCGATTATTTTTTAAAAAAATTCGTCTATATATCAGAAAATAGTAAACAATGTAAAATTATTGTATATATAAAGGAAATAAAGCGATTAAAAATGATAAAGGATTTTAATTAAAATAATTGCTTGTTAAAGAAAACAAATCGGTGTAATTATAAACACTCTTCAGATTATTGGAAATAGTTTTCATTTTCTAAAAGTTAGTTCATACTTGAATAACCACGTTGGTTATCTATATTTAAATGCGTTAATATTCACATTGCTAGTATTTTTTCGAGTTTGAGCCATTTTGATTTTTTCAATAATTTATAAACAATATATTTCCCGTTTTGAATATTACTTTAAAACTTAAAGAGAAAAATGCAAGATCTCGAGAAAGGTTGTTTCTTTTCACGTAAGATATTTTAGCTCTTAAAGGTTCCATTTTGCGTTTTATTTGGCTCTTTTATTATCTAGCTTTGAAGAGTAAGTAGTTACGAGAATCTTCTTTTTCTTTCCTACAACCTTTCCTTTTTTTCCGTTCTAAATAATTCTCACCGTCCAATCGCCAGCAGCTCTCGTTTTAAATGAAATTTTCTCTAGGCGAAAAGTCTGTTTCACTGAAAAGTAGCTTTTGGGAAAAAGATCTGGAGAAAATCGCTCTTTGGAGGTACGTGGAAAAGTTGCAGGAATAAGGGTATTTGAATATTCATTCGAACCCATTCCCTCAACAATTTATAAGAATTCTCAAACTCTACGAAAGAGAGATTCACCCTGGGTATCATTCAGAGGTTGGAAAGATCATGAATATCTTACGCCTTCCATTTAAAAAGAGTTTTGTTCTGACAATCTCTCGCTGAATTATATTTTATAAAAATGGAACCATCTTTTAAAATTTGAAAGAGTTACTTTTGAATATAGGGCGATGCATTACTTTTTAATTTAAAATTATTCCTAAGAATAGCTTGATTTAACAAGATTTTCTCAACCAATGCTACTCTAATTTTAGCAAGAATTTAGTACATCAATATCATAACAAAGTACTTGAATAAGCCTACAGTATTATCAATTGTTACGCAGTGGAGTAAAGGAAAATATTAGGGCCTCCCTGCAAAGTTAGGTTTTGGGCCCAAGCTGTATCTTACAAAGGATACGTACTTGACGTCAGTCAGGCTTTGGGTCCTTTTAAATCCTGGCCCCTAGCGATGCAGGGGTTGAGAGGGTGTACATTACGCCACTGTTGTTATGGTAATTTATGACACTAGTTATACTGTAGTACGGTGCTATTGAATAAAAAGTTTCTATCAGAAAATGCTTTTGAAAAAAAATCGTTTAATAGAAACATTTTAAAACATCATTTTAGGCTCGTATTTCATTAAAAGAATTTTTTAATTATTTTTTATAACTTTAATACTAATTTCAGTGGCAGCGTATCACGCTTCCACTTATAAGGGCTGAGATCTGCTCTAAGTCCCGCCTAGAGCTGTGGGTGGAAGGGAAGGATGACTTGCCATATCAACAAATAAATCTATTTATTGAACACACACTTTATCAACACAAATCCAATAATTTTTACGAGAAGAGTTGTTCTCAATATAAGCAATATGTGGGTTAAATAACGAGATGCACGAATTATGAGAAGGTTTTAAATATAGACCCTCTTATATCAGAATAAAATCCACTGCCCTAAATATCTGAGCTATAATTTAACCACATGACCAATCGTCACTTTAATTCTTTCAACTACCTAATCTCTGAAACGCGCTGTAAAATAGAATAATACCTGATCTGTAGCAATCTGTCCTTCTCCTCACATTCTCTATATCCCTAGTTTGAAAACCTAGACTATATGTATCAGATCTAGTCTGCATAATCAGGTTTGCTTCTTCAGAGGGTTGACTGTGAGTAATCTCGAATTGATAGACCAAAGCTTTCCCAAGAGGATTAAAGGAAGGACGCGGATACATCCGTCACACACTCCACTGGTCCTGGGCTCAAACCTCGGCTGGGCAAGGTCGACTCAAGCTTACATCCCTTCAGTGGGTTGATAAATGAGTACCAAGCTTGCTTGGGAACTAAACACACGGGGTTTTGCGTCAGATTGACCACCTGATTGGAGCATTTGCTGATGTATCTTAGTGCCCAGTGTCATGAAAACTGAGATGGGCACAATAGACCTTGACCCTATACTGGCTGTTGCGCCACTGAGTTTAGTTTAGTACTAATTAAATTTATTAGAGGAAAAATGGAACGCGTGCAGCTTTTTCGGCCTCTAAGAAGGCTTTACTTTTTTTTAAAAAAAAGGAATGGGCTAAATGTATGTGACGTCATAGTCACATGATAAATGCAATAACGTGTTTCCAGAAAATCAGCTCACGCGCTTCTCTAGTGTCAACTTTTGCTTTTTGCAGAAAATTTCTTCTAAATGTGTGTACATATTTATCAAAAAATAACAGCACACATATTAGGAAAGCAAAATTCACTGATTTAAGAGTATCCGTATAATGTAATTTTTTTTTTAAATTTTGAAAACATTTTTGTGAAGAACCTTAATATTTGAAATTATTTACCCAATTATATCAAGTTTGAAATTTTATTTAAACTTTATAAGTAGAGTAGCAAGTACAAATTTAATGGCAGTTTCGAATTCTAAGGAAAGCATGAGTTTGCATTTATCATGTGACCGTGATGAAATTAGCTCAGCGATACTCAACCTGCGGCCCACTGAGCATTTTTAAGTGGTCCGGTCATGAGCCATTGCACTGAGAAATTCTTTTATTTAAGGCACTGTATTCAAAATTTGGTGGGAAATGCTTTGACAACAAATCAAATTCAGTCGACTCTCAATAATTCGAAGTTAGGAGGACCAATGAAAAATTACGAATTATCAAGGGGGTGGAAAAAATTCCCAAAACACATGAAGAGAAATTTTTTCTAACACAACTTAAATTTGAAACTAGTAATAAAACAACAATTGTACATATGCGAAATTATTTTTAAGTATTTTTGAAAAGTACATATTGTTACGATTTTGGTATTTAAAATGTGTTTATAATGTTAAATTATGTCAAAATTACTATTCTGCTTGAAAAATAGTGCAGGATTAATGTTTATTGCATGTAAACATGTGAATTAGATCAATTGCTATGGGACCTTGTAAATAACATGGGGCTCTTTGGGTATCTCGCCAAATTGGCACAAACACGCAGTGATAACACAACACAAAACTGGAAAGCTCAACCCTGTTTATTACACGACTGTACGCGATAGTGAGTGTTCGAATTGTCGAGTTTTATAAAATAACTTCGAATTTTATATATATATAGCGTGTTGTGTAGTCTGACCAGCCACAGATTTTACTTCGAAATTTTGAGTGTACCAAAACGTATTGTTTTAGTTCGAAATATCAAGAATTTTCCTAGGGACTGAGCATATACTTCGAATTATCGAGAGGTTCGTATTATCGAAATAGATATTTCGATATATAGAATTGATATTCTTTTTCTATTTGTAATGGTTACGGTTACTGATAACAAACAGTGGAGTAGCGACAATTTTATGGGTGGAACTAATTTTGAATAATTTTTCATACCTTGCAAGCGAAAAATATTCGAACGATTTGGAGGTGGACTGATTTGCAGTGAAAAACAAACATGGATCAGTACTTGTTTGATTTGTCACTTAAGTGCTGTATTTAAAAAATACCAATAAACAGGAATCATTCAAAGACACTTTTCCTCTTTCATGAGGTAATAAACAGGCTATAATGAATATTCTTTGCAATAGCAACAAAGTGTGTTTTATCAGTGGTAATGTCAGAGTAGTAACAAAGACATCCTAAGAAGTTTGTTATATTATTGGTAATCATATGAAACCGTTTACTGATGCAAAAATTGGGAAGAAGTGTTTCTTTAACTCCTCTAATTTAGTGATATCGACAAATATATATATATATATATATATAAATAATAATTAAAAAAGGCAAAACAGGAGTTATAATATTTTGATCAATTTTTCATATTTTAAACTTCTAATGTTATCTTGGTCTAAATGCATTTCTCCCCTCCCATCCGTTTAACCTCATGTTGCGGCCCGCGTGAAATGGCTGACATATGTATGCGGACCAGCAGGGAAAAAGGTTGAGTACCCCTTCAGCTCATTGTTAAAATCGAAAAAAAATTACTACAAAATGTAGTAAAAAGAAGAAAATTAAAAAGTTCTTTTTGTGAATGAGTGTTCACACAAGAGAGAATAAGATCTCCAATCAAGTGACTATCTCAGAAATTGGAACAAAATAGTTGAAAAAATGAAACATCTAGAAATAAGGCTCATAGCCTGAATCTATATGGGTTATTAATTTTCAAGGACGGTTTTACAGGAAGCATGAAAGCTTGCATTAGCAAAATACACATAGTGTAGTTCAAATTTAAAAAAAAAAAACTTTACAATTTTCATATAATTTAATCTTTCCATTTGCAAAAAAAAAAAAAAAAAAAAAAAAATGGCTATAAAAACAATTGTGACTTTGATATAAAAGAAAATGAGAAAAAAAACTTCCCACTTCCTAATTTATACCACAGGGTATTTCAAAGTTATAATTATCACAAAGAAATTATTCAGATACCTGGGAAAAACTTTCTCTACATATTTGGTTTATAACCCGTATCACACACACACAACGTGCATTTTTCGTGCAACTTTTTGGCCCAACTTTTCGCCAAATCTGAGGGTGAAGGGTTGCAGTAAGCAAAACAACATGCTCTGACGTCAGTCACGCTCTTTCTCCACATTGAAACATTACTTGCCGATTTTTCTGCTTTGAAAATGACCATCCAATATTATTTATTTTATTTCGCTCGCACTTTTGTTGATGGGCGTAAACAGAAATGGAACACCATTCTGTTTAAAATATTATACGCCGTTAAAATATTATACACCATTAAAATATTATACACCATTAAAATATTATACGCCATATCTGATGTGTTTGATGAAACCGAAGCTACCATCTTTACCGCCAACTTGTTTATGACGTAGGGCGCCGAAGAACCCCATTGGCTGGAATTTCAAGCAACTTTAATTGGAGCAACTTTTTCAGCTCACTTGCGAAAAGTTGTTTGAAGCCATTGCTATGGCAACTAGTAGAAATTGTTCGGTATTGGGTGGAAAATTGCACCAAACGTGTAAGTGTGATAAGGTCTTACGTATGTAATGGTGTAAATCACAACTATTAATGCTTATTTATTTAGATTCAGGAAGACGTACTTTGAGGTAACCCGCTGAATGGAGAAGATAGAAGCTCATATATGATTCCTTCATTTAAAAGGCTACAGCGCTCTGAAATTCTACTATGAAATAAATGATTGTGGTAAAGTTAATCCACCATATAACACATTGTGATTGCGTCCAGCAAGGAATTTCCAATCTGGTCACATGTCTCGCGCAGAGGATCCGTGAAGTGGAAGACCATTACTCACGGACGATACAACAGTGAAAAAAATGGTGGACTTTATCCTATTCGATCGAAGAGCAATGTTAATCATTTCACAGTATAAATGACCATTTTATTCTAGTCTGTCGAATATTCTTGCAGAAGTTCTAATGCATTTTGAAATGTATTTTATTGAAGCATTTTTCAATATATATATATGATCATAGGTGAGAATTATAATTCTAATGTACGATCGCGTATCAGATAATATTTTACTTAATGTTTCCTTCCAAAGGGAAAACACATTTCTCATCAGAAATGTATTATTCAATATATATGTAATTTGAAACGAACACTTATTTTTGATGCTACATTTGTTTTAAAACTTACTTTTTCTCTATCAACTTTACGTTTTACAGCGAACGCATTTTCTAGTTTAAACGCATCACAATTTAAAATGTCCTCGCCAGGCGAAACAAGAAAGATTAACCATGAAATTTGCGTCATAAGCAGCAGATGTAAATGCCCTTGCTCTAGCATATGAAAGATATTACGACGGAGATTTAACTTCGAAACCATCGGATTTCAATCTGGAGTAGTTGTCCGTGAGTTAATTTGGCTATAAATTGCATTTATTCCTCTCCTCAAATTTATTACTGCTTACTCCAACCGCAATTACTTTTTGCTTTCATTGCGCAACTAAGAAATATTTTGTAAATTTATTATTTCAAAAGGAAATTCTTAGTTTGTCTCGTATGAATGTTTAACATGAAATTTAAATAATGATTAATTTAATATGTTTCATTTCCAAAAATTGCAGTTATTTTTGATAGTAAGTAAATAAAAGGAAAAATTGCTTACTTAGAAAAAGAAATGAATATATAAGATGTTACTTTTATTAAAATACTAAAATTGAACTTCCGTTTGAGCAGACCATTTAAGAAACAGGCATTTCATTTAAGTTACTAAAAGTTACTTTTGAAGATAGATATGAAGCCTGAAAAAGGTGATGTAAAATTTGGTACAAAATCTGCAGGCCATTACGTATAAGAAATTTTTTTTTAAAAATCAACTATTTGGGGCTCTTTGGGAGAATGGGATTGTAATAATTTGTACCAGTTCACCCTTCTCTGATGCCACAAAAGACTATAACTATTTTAACCTTTTACTTGTGGAATAAATTGGAGGAAAATTTATCAAAAATGAAGATTTTTTTTCTCTTTTTCAATTTTTATTATTAGCTCACTCTATATCTATATATACAGGGTGTTTCATAAATGATGGGAGTAACTTTAAGAGGTGATAGTACACATCAAGACGAGTAATAGTAAATAGGAAACCAAGTGTCCCAAACGTCTTCCGAAGGAGAAAGGCGCCATCAAAGTTTAGGGTCCTAAATTTCAAATGATGATAAAAAACGGGAAAATGGATCGATTCATTTGCGGTTTTCACTAAAATCATTCTTTAAATTAGTATTTTCATTAAAAAAAGTTTTAAAGACAAAGTTAAAAAAATGCCGTTAGAGGGCGCTCTAGACTTTGGAGTACCGAACAACTACCTTTTACCAGTATTTTTTTTATTTTGTTAAATGTTTACAAAAGCTTAGATTTTAACTTGAATTTTGAGCGCAAAATTGAAACCATCGGGAGCGGTTAAGTGGCGCAAATGTAACCGCGTTTAGGGAGGAAAAATTGAAATGCTCGTATGTAATGATCAAAATAAAAAACGATAAAGCAAACTTTAAGAGGCGATAGTACAACATAAAAACAATCAACTTCGATTAGAAAATGCATGATTTGAATTCAAACGCAAACGTGCTAGAGCATCTTCAAATTTTATCCATGCAAGTGTTTTAGCTGCAAGATTCTGGAAGAAGAACATGAAATTGTGATATGGGGAAGAAGAAGAACGCATATGCAAATTGTTATTAAGATAAAAGCCATTGACCCGAGTGTGCAAGTGTAAATCACGGAACAAACGTAACGAAAGATGTTGCCCTTCACTAATCAAGAAAAGGCTGATATGCACTTCATCTACGGAACTGCAAATGGGAATAGTGCAGAGGCGCGACGATTATACGGAAAAAAGTTTCCCAACAGGCGGTTGCCCAATGATAAAACATTTGTGCGCTTGCACAGACAGTTGTGTGAGACAGGATCCTTTTTTGGTGCACGTTCAAATGCAGGCTGTGCGAAGTCTAACAGAACGGTAGCCGTGGAAGAAAAAATTCTGGATATGGTGACTGATCATCCAAATACAAGCACGCGAGCAGTGGCTAGTCAAATTGAAGTATCACCCTCCACGACATGGCGAGTACTAAAGGATGAAAGTATGCATCCTTTTCATGTCCAACGAGTCCAGGAACTGACTGAAAGGGATTTTCCTCATCGAATGGATTTTGCTCGCTGGTATCTGCAGAAGCACACCCTAAATCCCGATTTTGGTGCAACTGTGCTTTTTACAGATGAATGTACATTTACACGTGACGGTACATTTAACACCCACAATTCCCACCAATGGGCAGATGTAAATCCACATGCGTCTTCTACACATGCATATCAGCGACGATTTTCCATAAATGTTTGGGCAGGAATAATTGGTGACCATCTACTTGGACCTTATCTTCTGCCAGAACGCCTGGATGGAAAAAAATATCTTACCTTTCTGCAACAGGTGCTGCCGGAAATGATAACAGATGTTCCCCCTCGTATCCGGCGAGTAATGTGGTTCCAGCAGGATGGAGCACCAGCTCATTTTGCGCCAGAGGTGCGAAATTATCTAAACGCAACCTTTCCAAATCAATGGATTGGGCGAAGTGGTCCTGTCCCTTGGCCAGCGCGATCGCCGATCTTTCATGCCTGGATTTCTTTTTGTGGGGACACTTGAAGAGTCTTATGTATGAGACTCCTATCGAAACTGCAGAAGAACTCGTCGCCAGACTTTCGGCAGCTGCAGGAGAGGTGCGCGATACTCCTGGCGTGTTTCAGAGGGTTCGTGAATCCCTTCTTCGCCGTTGTACCGCATGCATCGCCTCTAATGGTCAGTGTTTCGAACAGATATTGTAATCATTTCTAATTAAACTTTTTTTTTATAACGTAAATGTTCTTTGTTTCCTTTTTGTCTCTTAAAACGAAATCTGTTTCAGCGCCCTCTATCACCTTCGGGTTAAAATTACGAGTATGATTTCTTTGATGAATGTTACTTGTTTTGGTGTTGTACTATCGCCTCTTAAAGTTTGCTTTATCGTTTTTTTATTTTGATCATTACATACGAGCATTTCAATTTTTCCTCCCTAAACGCGGTTACATTTGCGCCACTTAACCGCTCCCGATGGTTTCAATTTTGCGCTCAAAATTCAAGTTAAAATCTAAGCTTTTGTAAACATTTAACAAAATAAAAAAAATACTGGTAAAAGGTAGTTGTTCGGTACTCCAAAGTCTAGAGCGCCCTCTAACGGCATTTTTTTAACTTTGTCTTTAAAACTTTTTTTAATGAAAATACTAATTTAAAGAATGATTTTAGTGAAAACCGCAAATGAATCGATCCATTTTCCCGTTTTTTATCATCATTTGAAATTTAGGACCCTAAACTTTGATGGCGCCTTTCTCCTTCGGAAGACGTTTGGGACACTTGGTTTCCTATTTACTATTACTCGTCTTGATGTGTACTATCACCCCTTAAAGTTACTCCCATCATTTATGAAACACCCTGTATAAAGGAGAAAAGCGACTGACTGACTAATCACGAAATCTCTGGAACTATTCAACCTACAGACTTGAAATTTGGTAGACATGTTCCTTTCATAGAGTAGACATCAGCTAAGAAAGGATTTTCCGAAATTCGAAACGCAAGGGGCGTTACGGGGGGTTAAGGGCTTTAATAATAATTGTTTCCATGTTTAAACTACTTGATGTACAATCTTAAAATTGGGTAAGCGGATTCCTTTCAGAGAGTAGAGATCCGCTACAAAAATGAGTTTGCTGAAAATCGACCCCCAAGTGGCGTTGCAGGGGCTTAGGGGGCGTTATAGATAATTATTTCCATTTTTAAACTATTTGACGCACTGTCTTTAAATTTGATATATAGATTCCTTTCGTAGAATAATGATCAGTTACAAAACGGGTTTTGTGAAAACAGACTTCTAAGTGGCGTTGCGGGGAATTAAGGGGCGTAATAGATAAATATATCCGTTTTTAAACTACTTCACCTACCTGCTTGAAATTGGTAGGTAAGTTTCTTTCCTGGAGTAAATATCCGCTACAAAATGGGTTTTGGGAAATTGACCCCCAAGGGTGTTGCGGGGGCGGGGGTTTTAAGGGGCGTTATAAATTCCTATTTTTAAGTTATTAGACGTACAGTCTTGAAACTTAGTAAGCAGATTCCTCTCATAGGGTAGAGATACGTTAAAAATGGGTTTCGTGAAAATTGCCCCAAGTGGCGTTGAGGGGACTTAAGGGGCGTTATAGATAATTATTTCCATTTTAAACTATTAGACGCACAGTCTTTATATTTGATAAAGATATTTCTTCATAGAGTAGAGATCAGCTATAAAAGGTTTTGTGAAAACAGACCTCTAAGTGGCGTTGCAGGGGAATAAGTGGCGTAAGAGATAAATATTTTCGTTTTTAAACTATTTGACCCTACCTGCTTGAAAATTGGTAGGAATGTTTCTTTCATGGAGTAAATATCCGCTACAAAACGGGTTTGGAGAAAATTGACCCCCAAGGGGTGTTGCGGGGGGTAAGGGCAGATATAAATAATTATTTCTTTTTTTAAACTATTAGACTCACAGTCTTGAAATTTGGTTAGCAGATTCCTCTCATAGGATAGAAATACACTGCAAAATGTGTTTTGTGAAAATCGACCCCTAGGTGGTGTTGCGGGGGTTCAAGGGGCGTTATTGATAATTTTTTTGCATTTTTAATTAATTGGACGCACAGTCTTCAAATTTTGCTAAGCAGATTCCTTTCATAGAGTGCAATTCCCCTACAAAATGGGTTTTGTGAAAACAGACCCAGAAGTGGCGTTGGGGGCTCAAGTGGCGTTATAGACAATTATCCCCATTTTTAAACTGTTAGACGTACAGTCTTGAAATTTGATAAGCAGATTCCTTTCGTAAAGTAGAGAACCGCTACAAAATGGGTTTCGCGAATATCAACTACAAGTTTAATTTCGGGAGATTAAGAGGCGTAATCGATAAATATTTCCATTTTTAAACTACTTGATCATCCTGCTTGAAAATTGGTAGGCATGTTCCTTTCATGAAATAGAGTTCCTCTAACAAAGAGTAAAATGAAAATTGACCCAAAGATGTTTGCGAGGGTTCAAGAGGAGTTACAGAAAAAAATTCCTGTTTTTAATTGTTAGACCCATATACTTGAAATTTGTTAAGCATGTTTCTTTTGTTGAATAGGGATCCACTAAGAATAAATTTTAAGCAAATCAAGTTCTGGGGGGTTGCAGGGGGTTACTGGGACGTATTGACAAAAAAAATTACTTTTTTCGAGCTACAAGGACTATAATAATGAAATTTGGTTTGCATTTTTCTTTTGTTGAATTGAAATCCGCTAAGAGCGGTAATTTTGGAAAACGGCTCTCAACGGGATTACGGGGATATATAGTAAAACTTTTTTTTTTCTGTTAGATTTAGACTTGAAATTTGGCTTGCATGTTCAATTTACGGAGTAGAGATCCACCGAAAATTGGTTTTGCGGGAATCCACTTGGTTTTTGAGTTACGAAAGAGCAAACATCATTCTATGCTTCAATTTTAGAGATTTTTAGAAAATACAAATTAGATGAGTTCTGCCCTTTTTTTTATCAACAGGTGACAGTTACAGGTATAAGTATATTTTTCAATTCAATCGAATTCTTAATGCTAGGACTTAGATATCAATAATTATACATATATATA